>VXBO01013795.1:213585-266054 GCA_013400135.1 Rhinoptilus africanus
GAGGATGCTGTGGGAGACCATGTCAAACGCCTTGCTGAAGTCAAGGTAGACAGTCAGTATCACTTCTGTGAAATATTTGCCTTATAAATTTTATTGGCATACTCTGATTTTTTAGTTGATTGCCAAAAGAAAAAGAAAATTAAAAAATAGTAAATAGTGAGGGGAAAAAATCTTTATATTTTGGCATATAGTTTCTATATTATAAATCATAACTGGAGAAAAAACATTAGAATACGCTAACCTTCCACATAAAGCCATAATTTTTGATATTACACATTAAGTATTTTGTCTAATCTAGTCTACGTATGTCAATCAGAGAGGCTTTCATCATTTGCTTTGAGAAAATTCTCCACAGACTTGTAGATTTTGCTGTCACAGAGGTTATCCAGACAGTTAACATTTGCCCTTATTTAACTCCATGCATTTACTCATGCTTCTGCTCTTCATTCTGATAAACTGATTCCTGCCCATTATTGAGAAAACCTTTAGAAATTTGCAAGGGAGCTAAACGTCTGCTCTTTCCTCCTGCCAAAGGTTTTCAGGTTGCTCTATTGTTTTTCTGTTTTCAGTGACGCTTCTGAAAGCAGTCTTTCCAAAATCAAATTTGCAATAGGTTTGTGATTAAATTATGTGCTGTGGTATCACTCAGTGATGCCTTGTAGTTTTGTATCCTGTTGTGTTAAGTGCTGTGCCAACATGATGGTGGACATGAAACCTGAGCCAAGGGTTTTTCACAAGCAGTGTAACTTCTCAGCTACCACATGACTAACATGATCTGGTAAATCTAGATCATTATTCCCTAGATCATTACCCTCTTTCATGAAGAACGAGAGACCACAGTGGACAAGTTTTACTTTCCATTTGTGTCAGTGCTCAGGGAAACTTCATCACTCGGAAGAAACATGAGAGGAAGGACAAGTGTGGGAACCCATGACTTCAGAACAGTTTGGTAAACTCTGGGGTTGATTTTGTCACCTCATGTATTTTTTAACTAATAGGAATTGGCATCCTTGCTGATAAAGCTTGATTCTCAATGAAAAGTGATGGAGGAAATGTCCTCCCATGTTGAATTCCCCCCCACCTATCAATAGAGCAGCTTCCAGCCCAGAGTATGCATACTGAACAAACATGGACAAAGGGTAGGAGGATGGAAGAATCACAGAATCACAGAATCACAGGGTTGGAAGGGACCTCTGGAGATCATCTAGTCCAACCCCCCTGCTACAGCAGGGCCACCTTAGAGCAGGTTGCACAGGAACGCGTCCAGGCGGGTTTTGAATGTCTCCAGAGACGGAGACTCCACCACCTCCCTGGGCAGCCTCTGCCAGGGCTCTGCCACCCTCAAGGTAAAGAAGTTCCTCCTCATGTTTAGGTGGAACTTTCTGTGCCTAAGTTTGTGCCTGTTACCTCTTGTCCTGTCACTGGGCACCACCGAAGAGCATGACCCCAGGTCCCAGAGCCTGTGGTCAGTCTGCGTGCCAATCACTGTAGGAGAGAGATGAAAGGAGGTGCTCCAGCAAGCCCTTTTGAGGCAATGATGTTGCACTCCAGCTGGTGCACCCAAGAGCACCACAGACATCCAGATAGTGGGCCACGCTGGCCCTAGGAAGGCTGTCTCTGCTCTTTTCCTTCCTTTGGTTCTTCTCTGCTACCCCTGTTGCAAATGGTCATTTTGTATTTGTCATCCCGTTTCCCGCAGGTTTTCAGCCCCCGTTCAATGCAACATCTACTACATCTTGCTGTAAACAGCAGTGCTGCAAGATTTCAAGCCAGGATAAAGTCTTTGAGAGTCTTTGAGCACCATTTTAATCTGATGGGCTGTTCAAAACACTTCCCAGCTGAGGGAATGGAATAGGTACATTTCTTTGCAGCAATGGGTCAATGGAAAAGGACCCAGTGACTCCAGGGGAAACAACTTATGCATTTAGTTGCCTTTTGAGCAGGTATTAGTTATCTGGTGGATATTAAAAACTTGGTAGCCCAAATGCATATTAAACGGGCATAGTAGCTCTTTTTAGAAATGTGTTGATCACTTTCCAGTGTGTTCTTTCTTTTTTCTATTAGCTTTAGGGTCACTTCTATATTTCGCATGACTGAACAGGTATCTACTAATTATGCCACCCAAAAGATGACTTTAATATGCCTTATACAAATTATTTACTTTGGATGGCTTGTCTGTACTTTTCTTGCTTTAAAAAGAAAAGCTCATAAAAAAACAAAAAAAAAAACAGTCATAAGAATTTTCTGGTTTAAATACAATTCTCTACCTTCAGAATTCCAAGGAAGTGTGCTGAGGCGAATACACAGCTACCCCGGGCATTGCAACACTGAATGGAAACGTGCAGAAAAGCTTGAGATATATTCTAAACTCCCTGCATTCACTCCATGGAGGGTTACACTTCTACCCTCAGTCCAACAAACTTGAATAATTTGATTATCTGTGCATATGCAAAATCCTGCTGGGAGCTGATGCAAACATAATATTCCCCATGTGTTTTCTAGCATGTGAAACCATTCTCAGATCCATGTGCAGCCAGAAAAATACTTTGGAGATAGTAATTTTAAATCTAAACCAGAAATTCATCCATCTGTTTCATATTTCCAATCTACCAAGTTGCAACTGTCCTTATTCATGAGGAGAGGAGCCTTCCAGTGCCATCATACTCCACGTCATGGACAAAGTCTGATTCTCCAGTATGGTGTTCACTGAAAACAATAAAAGATGCTGGGGGAAAAGGACAAATATAACATTATAAAAACCTTAATTTATGCAACAGCTGACAAAGACTTATGCAACTAAAACTACTTGTATTCATATCTATATATTTTTAGTGAGGGAACTATGTTTTGCCAAGTATTTCTCATCAGACAAAAAAAAAGTATTATTTTGACCTTCAGCTTAATGTTCCCATGATTTCATTGCTTACAGCAGGCCTTTGAAATTCAGCAAGAAGCAAGCTCTGGAAGATAAATATCTCCAGTGCCTCCCATGAAATTCCATTTGTCTGCGTCCCAGGTACAGGTGTGCTGTCATTCCCATCTGTCAGCAAAGCCGTGGCAGGGTGCCAAATTAACAACTGCACACAAAGGCTCGGACACCACAACTAAATACCCAGCAACAGCTGCTACAGCAGGAGCTCTGCGCAGAAAACCTCCCTTACAAGAGAGAAGGAAGAGGGAGCTAAACCACCTTCCCTCCCTTGCAGACTTTCTCCCTCAGATGTGCTGCACAGCTTCAGGGGCTCATCCTCAGCTCTGAAGGAACAACAGGAACAAAGTGGTTTTCCACTGTCTCCATATACGTAGACATTCAAATCAGGTTTCTTCATCCATTTCACACAGGCACTACAAGCCCCTAGTACACCTTCCCTCCCTAAACTATTCCTCCTGCCAGCTGCAGGCATTACTAAGAGTTCAGGTTAACTGTGGATGCTCAGGGTTTTGACAACACAGATAATATTTAATAATAGCATTGCCACATATACTTGGAACAGAACTACTTTCAACTTGTGTGAGAAACATAGGTAACGTATCTAAAATCATTAAAATAAAACTGTTACTCTGGTTACAAAGGCAAAAATCTGTTGGTTAAAAAAAGGGCTAAAATAAGATCACCCAACTCATCTTACTTCAGTCCTCTTGCACATGTAACTGAAACATTCCTTCATGACACAACTAGGTGCTTTTCAGCAGTCTCCATACTTTTGCTGCATGGTGGGATGCTGCAAAGGGCGTGATGACCATAGATGGTGACTGAAGGTTTCCCTGGCATGTTCCTTCCAGAAGGCTGGAAAGGTTCTTCAGGAGGAAGAAGGTCACTTCTGTGGCTGCTGTAAATATTACCATACAGAAGAGCCCTGGTCTGTTCTCATCTAGGTCACAGCTTTCTTACATTATTCTGTAGAAGTTGTTTTAATATAAAGCATTGGAAAAGATTGTTAACAATGTCCCACTCATTGAAGGTCTACAAGCATGCGTGTGAGAAGTAGAAGAGGCAAGGGCTTCACAGGGAAGTTTTGCTGCAAAAGGGATCATCATCAGCTGTGATAGTTGAGCACTTTGGGATAAAATAATGCATTCCTATAGTAAAGGACTGTAGGAAGAAGGAAATCTTAAGGAGGGTTGAGTGGGTATGTTGAATTATGCAGTTCATTTAAACAATTTTCTTCCCGCAGATACATTTGGAGTTGATTAACATTTGCATAGACATTTGGCACCCTGGCTGCAGTGAATTTTCCTTCAAGCAAAGTAACAGTTCTTTTATTTCTTTTAATTCACTGAGCTCGCCCGGATAAAAGAGCACAGAGTGTACCTGGAGCCTCCGAAGGGCCCCTATGTCCCAAAACAGCGTAAACGCCAGCTTCATTAGCACACATCATTAAATGTTTCATACAGAAAGGCGCCATCTGCTCTTGAAAATGCTGGGACCTCTGCACATAAGGTGTTTGATTGCCCTCAGCCAAGAGGGACGGGCTTTTGACTTAACCTACTAGGATCAGAGCTGGGGTTAGTTTGCCAAAGTGAGTGTTTTTCTCTGTTGCACTAACCACTTCTCCCCTGATCTGGCTAAATATCCAGAGTTCAGAGAATTGCAGAATAGTAGGTGTTGGAAGGGACCTTCAGAGATCATCTAGTCCAATCCCCTTGCCAGAGCAGGTTCATCTGGAGCAGGATGGACAGGAAAGCATCCAGGTGAGTTTTGAATATCTCCAGAGTACGAGACTCCACAACCTCTCTGGGCAGCCTGTTCCACTCCTCTGGCATCCTCAAAGTAAAGAAGTTTTTCCTCATGTTGAGATGGAATTTCCTGTGTTCTAGTCTGTGCCCATTGCCCCTTGTCCTGTCACTGGGCACCACTGAAAAGAGTCTGGCCCCATCCTCCTGACACCCACCCTTTAGATACATATAAGCATTGGTAAGATCCCTTTTCAGTCTTCTCCAGGCTAAACAGACACAGGCCTCTCAGCATTTCCTCATAAGAGAGGTAGGTGCTCCAGTCCCTTGATCCTCTTTGTAGCCCTCCACTGGACTCTCTCCCGTAACTCTCTCCAGGGCTGTCTCTCACTAGTTCTTGTTGGGTCCCTGAGGATGGGAAGTCATGGACTGGTTGGACAATAATGTTCTAAATTATCGATTACATATCCACTTTCCCTCCTGTAATCTCACATTGTCAGGTAGCTCCACCCTTACACTTGACCATACAAACAGTATTTTCAGAAGCTAACATCAAGACAAACACTGGGGTTATTTTCAGCACGTTTCCCTTTCACATTTCTTGATTGCTACTCCGGGAGTAAGAAGGGCAGGGCTAACATCACACCTGGGGTCTTCACTGCCCCAGCTTTGTCCTACCTCACTGTTAGCAGGCGGAATATGCTGCAGCCTTCAGGGATGTCACAGCCCATGGACTGTGTGAGTTCAAAATGCCTGGAGAGATTCTCAGGATGGTCTGAGGACTCCTGAGAGCTCCTCAGGATGGACTCAGGTCAGACCAAATTGCTACCAGCTGAGTGATGTGGCTAATGCCGTAATTTTGTGCTGGATGAGTGAAGTGGTACATATCCCTTTTCCTGTTTGTCAGGAAAATGAACTCAGAAAACAACTTACATGACACAGAAGACAAAACATGCATGAAGACTGTATGTTCCTCAAAGGCCAAGAGAACAATTACCATAAGAGACAAACCATAGTTTATTAAAATGTTCATGGATTTATTTGGAAGAATTGTATCATATTTAAATGTCCAGAAGTTTATACCAGATTCGCAGAATACACCAGTCGTGTACACAACAGAACTCTGGGGATTTTTCCCCTATTTCTGTAAAAATGACTGTTACATTTTTAGGAAACTCCAAAAAAAAATGAAAGCTTCTAATAAAATAATATATGTATAATTATGTTTAATTACTGGAATAGTGATTGGGAAAATAAAATAGCTTTTGAAACTTGTCAATCTATCATTCAAACAAAACAAGACAGTACCTGAAAAGAAATTCTAAATTTACTGAAATCATCTTTCTGTCTTTTGCACAATCATGTTTGAACTATTCGTTTTTGTGTCAAACTAGGTTTTTTATCAAAACAGTGATATTATTTCAAAATTAAGAAATATTATGTCTAATGCTATGAAAGTGACTGTTGCTGCATACAAAAACAAATGACAAAATTATCATCTAGGAGGGGCATACCTGGAAATTTCATCTAACCCCACAGTCTTTTCTGATTTCCAACTGCAACTATGCATTTTTTTGTAGTTATTAGACCAACTGCTCCTGGGTTTTTTTTCTCTTTAATGTAAGACAAAAAAAAAGATAGATGAAGTTGCTCAGCAGCTGTTTTATTCTACCCTTCATTCACCCAGTTACTTGTTATGAACTTATGGAATTATCTGAAATGAAGAGAATGTTTTTTCCTACGTCATTATTACGCAAATGGTTTATAACCCTCAGAAATGCTTCATTTTTATTGTTTTTTAATAATCATTACTGTAAACTGAAATATTTCCATTTGTAATTCTGGAAATACTTATTGATCACCAAATTACTGACATCCTTTTCTTCTTGCCGAGTTCTTTGCCTGCCTATCATCTGATTGCAATGACTCCAGCACTGCTAGGCATGTTCCAAGGGATTTTATTCATAACAGTTCTTTATAAAGTTGTGGGGCCATGTTTCACAATTTAATGTTAATTTTCCTTATGCTTCTTCACTTACCAAAGTGTATTAACAGATCTAAAAAAAAAAAAAAGGAAAAAACCCATAAGCTTTCCTGTAAAAATACTATCAGACTGTTCAAGACATTTGGTATGTAGCTGTGGTGCACGGTCATTCCTAGTAAACAGAGCATTAGCATTCCTTCAATTACTTATCTTTATAAGAATTAAAATTCTTTCCAGGATATTTAGTTCTTAGGGCATTTTATCACAGCACGTTTGTTATAAACATGCTCTTTCTTGTTAGGAATGACACTAATTTTCCAGTTAGTTATCAAAGCAAATTATTCCTAAATTTATAGCAGTCTGACATAGATTTACAGAATTACATCATAAATCTTTATTGCTATCTTCAAAAACATAGGATGACATACACATTTGCCCAGTCACAGTATGTAACCAGATGTGCTGTTATTTTAAGAAAAGAAAAAAAAAAAAAGAATTCTTCTTCCTTTATTTAAATCATACATGCCTGTGATTTGATGAATATGTTCCTTTAATTGTGTCATCACCTCCTTGAAAAAATATTTTCTAATTGGGGATAACATTAATTTGTTGCTCCCCAAATTTGTACTACATACATGAAGTGACATTGAATTAAAGGCAAATATAGCACTACTGCTTCCTCAAAAGTACAGAACTAAAGAAGCTAGTCCGCTATGAGGAGAAAGAGAATACTGCAGTGAAAGTTTATGGGGGGAATAAGACCGGTTATCATTTCAGCATCTAGGTGTCTGTCCCTTGGTTTCCCATCTCTCTCACATAGTTCATTTGGTATATGTTGATGATTCATTATGATGATTCTTTCACTCAAAGCAAGGAAAGGTCTGTCACTCCAGCACAAAACAGAAAAAATCAAGCATAACACTTCTCCAGTGTTTCTGAGGTTCAGTTGCTCTTCTTGCTGTAGTTCACCACTGGCACAATCATGCCTCTGCTCTATTACTAATTTTAGCCTTTGGATACTTCAGCTCTGAGCCACAGCCTCTTTTAACCGCAAATTACTTTATGGGTTCCTATGGGTCTGTTCCTGTTCATGTTTTTCTCTTCTGACTCTCCCTTCTCCCAAAGGGGAGTGAACATCTACTATCACTTCATGCAGTGGCCTTTCCTAGTTGATAATTATTTTCTTGATTTTTTTCCCATTTCCATTCCAGCCCATTTTCTCTCGTCTTCTGTAATGTCTGTTACTGACATTTCTTTAAGAACATTATCTCTAAAAATAAAAAAAAAGTATAAAACAGACTACGGGTTTTGACTGAAAATTTTCCTTATTAAAATTGGGTTGGTAAACTCAGTAAAAAATCAGAGAGAGAGAGAGGAGAGGAAAATATAAGACACATTATTTGACATTTTTAGGAGGAAATTCCTTATGGTAATATAAGCAATGTCTTCTGGAGAAGCTTTATGTGTAATATGAAGAATGGGTAAGACAGTTTTCTTGGCCAGCCCCCTAGTAGAGAGAAGAGTTATTTCACATACCATAATGGTCATCTCCAACATTGACATTAAATGGACAATGTTGATGATCAACTAGTCATCTTGTTCCCAAGGCCTAGCTCATAAGTTCTTTTTTAGATGAGCTTCTATTGTCTTTTCCTATATCTTTTCAGGAAAATATCCAATGCACTTCTGAAAAGCATTACAATAATATATGTTATTGGAAATGAAAATGTTAAGTATGAATATATGAAAGCAGGGTTTGAAAATAAATTATTCCGAAACCCTAACTCCAGCATTTGTAGAAAGGATTCTTGAAAAATGGAAGAAGGTCAAATATTTGATAAGAGTTTAATTGACTGGAATCTCTATGGAAAGATTTGCAGTTCTTTAATATGGAAATACAGACACACAAGCGCACACACATACATGTGTGAGTGGGTGTTTATATACCATTTGGATATTTAGCATATTTAAATTCCAAACAAAACATAAAAACTTGTTGATCTGTCATCTCAGGAAGCTCAGGGTTTAATGAGTGAAGCATTAGATGCAGTTCAAAAACAATTACTCAGAAGAAGAACATAGGCATCTTGTCCCTTCCTGATGTAACCAAAGAGAAACTGGCAAATGTCACAAAACATCCCTACTAAATTACCTTTATGATAATTTGCTGCTCTTGAATCATCACTATGCCAGTGAGTCAAGGGGCATTCTAGCATTAAAATATGTGATTTAATGTAAAAGCTAAACTTTGCAGAGAGTCAGCTTCCATCCTGCTGTGGCATATGATATCAGAGGTAAAAATCTAAATGGAGTATCTGGAAGAGACTTAAGGGGTGAGCTAGCCAGCAATTTTTCATCAAGAGTATTTTCATTAAAACAGAAAATATCTGTTCCATAAAATTGAATTTTCCAGCGACTATTTTCATTTTTCTGTTCTGTTACTGAGAAGAGATCTGCAGCTACCCATGTTACAGTCCCCTGAATTGCAGCCTTGGGGGAAAGCCGCAAAGCTGACAAAACTCCCTGAATGGGCATCAGCAAAGAGGAGCAGAAGGACAAAAAAACTTCACGTTTAGTGGCTAGTAACCCCAGTTGAAGATTAATAATTTCACTTATGGAAAGGAAGAGGAAATTGAGCGGTACTTTCTGGGCAGTCAGACAACTAGCAAGCCAAAACTTTCTGTAAACACCTTTTTTTTGTTTGTTTTTGAGAAAGTTTCTGTTGAAGTAAACAAAAAATAACATGTAATGTTGGGAGCGGGAGGAAGGAGGGAGGATTGTTCATTTCACTTTTTACCCTAACTCAGAAGGCAAAAATTTTCCAAAATATTTTGTTAAGCCAAATGGACTTCTATTTTCCAAACAGATATAGTTATGATCAGTGAGATTTCTGACCACATGCCAAACTTACCTCATGTGTTTATGTGGGGTTTCACTAGAGGAAGGTTTGCACAGTTCTGTAAAACCAGCTCCTCCTTGCTCCCACCAGCTCTCCCAGAAACCATGTCCCACCCACCCCTGGGGCTGCTCATTTCTACCCCAAGAGGACCTCATCCTTCCCTACTCGTGGTCTGCATCCTCACACGACCCAATCCCCTCACACCCTAATTCTGCTGATATTTCATAGGCATCTACTTGTGTTTCACAGATGTCACTATTCTTAACTGATAGGAAAGAGTTCTTATTCACTCTTTCGTTTTTGTTTTCTCAGTGAATGTCAATAGTTTGGTGGAAGTCAGAAATGAGCCTGTAATTTAGTGCCATTCTGAAATAAATAGGTTTATATGACTTTAGTAACTGACTTTTCTTCATATACAGGTGCCATTTCGGTGTTTCATACACTGCTAAATTTTTATTCTACTGAAAAATTTTATGCAACTTTTTATATTTGTGGTTTTTTCCTTCTTTTTTTTTAATTTTAAATTTTATTACATGAACTTTGTTTCTTGTCTGGTCTTTAGCTGTCAGACTTTTTGTTTTAAGAAACAGATTTTATTTTTAAAATTGTCCTTTTTATAAAAGAATTAACAATGAGAGGAGTACTGAGCAGAACTGATGCAACAGGTTGGGCTGAAAATAAATAAGGGGGATTTACTATGGTTTCTCACAAATTTTGTGAGCATGAGCTCAAAAGGTGCCTTCCCTCAATGCAGCTGTGATTTCCTGTTAGTGAAAGGAACGATAATCACAAGTTGCCAGAATCAAGCTGCTACACAGGTAGCAAGTAACTGTTTCAGCACAACGATGTTATTTATTTAGTTATTAATAATGCTTACTGTGATAGAAAAGAACATATGAATAGAATTTGGAGAGAAACTGTATTTCTTCAACTGACAAACAAGAAGTCAGTCAAAGAGCTTTACATTAATATGGTTTTCCCCAAAGCTGGGGCAGACTCAAGGTCGGTTATGTTGACTCAATGGATAGGTGACAATTTGTTAAGTTACCACAACTCTACTGTGCTCAGCTGTGTGCCCTGGCCTTCAGCTTATTAACACAGTGTTTCCAGCTGTCTCACTCATTGTAGTATTAATTCTTCAGCTATGCTATTGATCTTTCACATTTGCACTATGCAAGCCTTCCACCTGAATGGTACCCGTTATATCTGAACCAACCACTCCAGTCCACTGGTGGAGAACATCAGTAGCTGACACATTTTATAAGCTCCAGATGCATTATAAAGTGGGGGATTATAAATTTATCATATATGCCTAAAACCACTAACTCAGAAAAAAACAAGTTAATGTGCATTACTGTGTGTTTAACACCATGGGCCCTACCACATAGACATAGCTGCATCAGTGTGCAAAAATAAACTTTACGTCTTGAATTTTTTATGGAAATACAAAATTTTCCTTCAATGTGTTTTATGTCATAATAACATCTTCAGGGAATCTGTTTCTTGCAGATTTCAGACATTCGTCTGAAGCTTAGAAAGCCTCACAAAAGGTTGTAAACTGATGAATACACTCTTAAATAAGGCAAAACCAAACAAACATTGGCTTTTGCAGGGGGTGTGAATATATTCAGGAGATAATTATGCTTGACACTGTCAGAGTTTGACCTACTGAAGCCTCGAAAGCAATCATGTACATGACTGAACAAGGCAATTCTGACTTAATCTTGTGAATATAACAGTTTAATAAATTATAACTTGTACAGTGAACCATAGCACATGGGATTTAGCTACCCTTGGTTATATATTTAGAGAAATTCAGGTTAAAAAATACAGCTGAATTATGGAAAGATTTTTTATGTCTTACTCCTGTGGATTAAAAAAAAAAAGAATATCTAATTTTCTCAGGACTTAAGGAAGAACACACTCCCAGGTAGGTTTACCTATCCTGAGCAAAGCACCTCCTGGTCTGTCTCAGCTGACACCACCACAATCATATTAACTTCTACAGTCACATTCCAAGAACAAGACAGCTTCAAGCACAGATCTGTATTTAAAACAGGCTTCTCCATTAGCCTAGCAAGAAAAAAAGAGATACCAAAACAACTTTTGTAAAGTCTTTGCTTCATGCCCTGCAGTTGTAACGTCAAGGCAGTCTATAATTAGAGTGCACGGGGACCAGTGACTAATGCACAAGAAGGTACAGTGAATTAGCTGAAATGTTTTCATTATTTTTGCTAGTAGACAGCAATACTAGACGTTCTGATGCTATTCCTCAGACTGCAAATATTGGCACACCTTTCTCAAATACAACCGCAGAAAGAAAATACAAAAGAAAGAAAAAAACCCACCAACTGCAGAAGCCATATCTTCTCCTACAGTATTTACAATGTGTATGTTCGCACCCAGTGTGACCACATTTCCAATATAAAAATCCCATGCCTCCTCTGCAGTGACGCATTTATGTGTGTGACCACTAGCAAAAAGACACCAGTTTTTAACTTCCACTTGCATTCACTTTGCTTCCCTCTTCCTTGTCTTTCACATTTTCCCCATCTGCAAGACCTTTTTTGGTACGTGGGAGCGCTAGCTGAATGTGGTAGGAAACATTAGACAGTTGTCATGATTATTCACTAAGACCTGAAAGAACGTCTTTGACAGTGCCTTCACTCTTGCTTTCCCCTTCAAACCAAGCAGTATCTGCAGTACTAAACGCTCAGTCGCTGGACTGTCAGCTTCTTCCTGGTAAACACAAAGCTTGAGTAAATATTTTGTAGCCGTGAAGAGCATGGATGTTTTGACTGACTAAGTGAGAGGGAGGGACAGCTGCCTGGGAAGAATTGTCCAAAATATGAGAACACAAGATAAAAACCAGTACATTGTCCCAGCAAAATCAGGATAGCTGGTGTGGATTGTTATGCGTGTCTGTATCTGAACACTATTATTTTTTACACAGATATATAAAATCTATTGGTTCTCATAAGTTTTGGACTTTGGTGAAATCCAACTCAGTGCCAGGAGCCAGTTATAGGATCAATGCACCTTTGAAGCAGTGCCTAGGTTTGTGTTGACCTTTGATAAGAGGATAAATTTCACCCTATGTCATTAGCACTGCCCACAAACATAAAAGGGATATGTTTGCCTTGCCTTAACATCTTTGATATTTACCCTCTGCTTTGCTTGAGATATCAGGTATAAAGATGACCCTATCTTCCCTGACTATGCTGAAAAGGAGAGATATTTGTATTTGAAATAAGGTTCAAACCTAGGCCGGAGAGATAATTTCAGCTCTTGGTGAACTTTTTCCTAGCATAATGAAAGAAGCCAGGATATATGAGCTGATGTAACTTTACTGTAATAAAACAGAGTTCAAAAAACACTCATGATTGGTCAACCCAGAGGCCAAAACTTACCCCGAGATAGAAGGTCATGATACCAGAGAGATCAGACATTGCCCAGTGACCATGTTACCCCACCAGAAGAGAAGAAAAGCTCACAGCCACAGTTTCCAAACCCCTAACAAGGACATGAGGAGCAGCAGGTGAAGATTAGCCCCGTCCACAGGTGCAAATCTCATTGCCCTGCTGCGTGGCTGCATTTGGCCTTGACCACTCGGAAGTAACACTGCTTCTCCTGCCGCTCACAGCACGTCCCTTGGAGTCCTTGCCCTGCTGTGACTTAATTTGGGGAGTGGGTTTCAGAACCAAACACACTTTAGGTTTCAGAGCCAAACACACTTCTAGTTTCAGAACCAAACACACTTCAGCTACTACCTAAAGGACAGATGATAGTCCTTCTAGGCAGCTTCTCTCCTTCCCAAAAGAGGTCAGTCCCATCTCTTAATCTTCTCAACCCTGCCTCTTCTCATCTCTGTACTTACTCATAAGTTAAAGGACTTCTGAGGTCTGGCCAGCTGACTGGCACACCTCAGACGACGCAGGCTGCCAGCAAAAGCAGAGTGACCGAGACCATCTCTGCTTGTCAATAAAACAGACCTTGACCTGTCCTTTCAGGCTGGTACATGTGGGGCTTCTGCATGTGACTAAGAGCTACGTACACAGAGAGAGAGTGGAAAATGAAACCGGTTTGGAGAAATTGGTTCAAATGTTGCCTGCACATTTGGGATGCCTAAGAACAAGGGTAGCAGGTGAGCAGGCCAAGGTCCAAATTGCCAACCTGACACACATACACAGAGGTCACAATATTCTTAAACTTGTAACCTTTTTTTGTCAGAAAATAAAATGCAGGAATATGAATGTACAGCCATATATATTTTGTAATAAGGTTCCTTAAAAATAGTCGCTGATAAAACAGGATTTCTGCTATGAACAAAAAATTGTATCTGTAGTCAGTCCCTTGTTAATCTATCAACCCTAAATTTCAAAAACTAGGGGCTATGTCCCCAGGAGTTCCTCTGGCAAAGGGGTCCCTCAAAATCTGGAAAATTACCCAATTACAATTTAAAGAAACCCACAGCAAGTATGACTGAATAAAGACAGACGTCTCTGACAGCACCAGGGAAAGACAAAAAAGACTGCAAGAGGGCGTGGGTGTGTATGAGAGAGCACTTCGCTTTCTCGTATGAGTAAAGTGAGAAGAATTATTCTTGTTCTTAAGTTTTGCAGTGAGTGGAGTCAATGTTCTGCTTACTTTCCTTCCTTTCTTCTTCTATTTATCTCTCTCTTTTCCTATGTGCAGACTCTGTATCTACATGAAGAATCTACACTGATTCTTATAGACTCTTTTTAGATTATTTTTTTGTGGTAACAAAATAGGCACCTGAACTTAAAATACATTTTGGGTGGGATGGAGACAAAATACAAGATTTCTGTTGATCCTGGGCTGAGGCAGGGACGTGGCAGATGGCGGCTTCTCCTGGGAGAGAAGGAGAGAAGGAGGAGAGAAAGAGGAAGGACACTAAAAGGAGGTGCCAGAGAGCTGTCGTCTCGGAAATCCTATCCAAAGCAGGATTATTAAGATCTACTGGCTCTTTCAGCAGCTAAGGACTCTTCCTAGCTGTCTTTTTAGCTACTGAGAGTTGTCTGTATGCCCAGAACGAGGATCGCTTGCTCATGCAATCCCATCCCATGCCCATCATACATATTGCAACCCCTGAACTGGCACAGGAGAGCGCCCAACTGATTCAGACTGTGATCAAACCCACTTGCTCTTCTTTATTGCTGGCATCTCCTGCCTGACTCACCCTCAGGCGTGGCTGAGCAAACCTTACTGTTTAACCCTTGCAGCTTCCAATCTGACCTTCTGTTTCATGGCTGTGAGTCAGTGCACTGCCCAGGCATGCACTGGGAGCTCTGCGTTGCCAGGCAGAGAGCAAATAGAGCAGCCCAGCTCACGGCTTAAGTTATAGCCTAACACAACCAGTGGTTACAGAAAACATTCATTTTTCACCTAGGAGAGATCCCATAAATCCTCCCAAAACTATGTGCAATCCACAAAACCATGTGCAATCTTACTCAGTTAAAGAGTTTATTTAGTTTAGAACAGTTCCCGCAATTTCTCAAATAATAAGGGCGAAATATGATAGAGCAATGAATAGACCAACCAGTAGATAAATGGATAAATAGATATGTTCACATGTTTTTCAAATAATTAATAATGTAACAAAGCATAATACTCATTAAAAACATCAGGGCTCTCTGCAGTTCAAAGAAAAATAAGCTGTTCAGCTTTAGTAATAGTACCATTAGTACTTATCAGCATCTAAAAAGTTGCTCTAAGTCATAAAAAATATGACACTAAAATTATTTCTAGACAAGGACCTGACATTTTATATAAACAGTTCTGTAGAATTTTCTCTCTCCTTCTACACTGTCAGTTATTTACTCCCTAATTCTACTCTCCACCGAGTTCAGGAAGCTGCCAGGATTGTATATGTGCCTAAAGAAGTGCTAGCTTGAATTGTAGCTTTCCATGTCTTCATTAGCATCAGATCAAAATCATTTCAGATCAGTGTCAATTCCCGAGTGATGCTGTGGTGATAAGGAACCTCCCTGCCAGGTAGGAAACTCAAGAAATGGTTGCACCCAGGTCCAGCTCTCTGTGGGGTGGTGTTCTCTGCTTCCCCTGGCTTACCTCTCCATCTCTCAGCCTATTCTACCCAGATTTCTTCAACTCTTTTAGGGTAATGAATCCTCTGAGTCATATAGGAAAGAAATAGGTCATATTATCCTTATGTACAGAAGACAAAACATTTCTGCTATACTTTTTATACATACTTGATAAGGCACCAAACATACTGGTTTTATGAGACTGGTGAAGTATATTATCAGAATGGTGCACGCACGTGTTTGATTGATTGATACTAATTTCCTTTACAAACACAGTATTAAGAAAATTATTCTGTGGAGGAATTGGATGAAGTGTGCCATAATATTTAATGATGTTACTATTCTGGTGCCTGAATTAATGACATATCACCTTGCTGAAAGATGGATTTATGGATGATTTAGCTTCAGCTCAGTTACTCTGTTCATCATCTTTCCCAATGGTGGGAAATATGCTATTCAAACAATGCCACAATAAAAAAAAATAAATAAAATTGATGATGACAGTTTCCCAATATAATTGTCCTGAAAGTTTTACCATTTTGACATCTGCATTATTAAACTAAATTGCTTGATTTTCATCCAGTGACTGCCACTGGAGTTGCAAATCCTGAAAATGTCAGTGAACAGCATGCACATGAAACTTCCAGTTCTTTGTGATGTACACTCACCTCCTTGGGCAGATTAACTGTACAGTGGGCATTGGCTGACTCAGCACCATGAAAACACGGCTGTGCTGCTTCCTCAGCCGTCTTGGGTCTGGTATTAGTGTTATGCTTTTTAAATGACAACCTGTCTGAACTAATAATCTGTCCAGGACTTTGCTTGGCTTCATGAAGGGCAGGCAGCCTTGAAATCCTTTCCCAGAACTGGGAGTCCATAAGAAAACAGTGTGCAGGCAACCAGCTGCCTCCAGACTGAGTAACTACAGGTGCAATTGGGTTTATTAACTCATGTTTCATGCAAGCCGTCAAGGATTTGGTGGGGAAGTGAGGGATGGCAGAAGGTCTGACTGCTGGTGGAAGGAAAAGAAGGTGACGGTGTCAGTACCATGTTGCTCAGGGTGCATTAATTCAGATGTGGAGCATGACAAGTGCAAAACCTCACCTGGAAACTGGTCCTGAATGTAGTTCTGGAATTCAAAGTGCTGGGAAACATGTTGTGTGGAAAGCAATGGACATAGCTCTGCACAGTTACAGCTCTACAGTGAGCAGGGAGCAGGAACATAGAGTAGGAACAATTCAGTTTGGGAGGGACCTCCGGAGGCCATGTGGTCCAAACCCCTGCTCAAAACAAGACCTACTTTGAAGACAGATCAGGTTGCTCAGAGTCAGATATTGCAATGCAGCAGTCAATGCTGGTGCTGTCTGGAATTTTTCACTTTCTGGATGCCCAAGGCCCTTTATATTAAGTAAACTAGGACAACAACAGGGTAAGTTTTAGAAGTCCTAAACTCTGTACTTCAGCCTTATCACTGACAGACTGCGTACCAAGATATAACGAACCTGACTCTAATTTCCCTACTCCTGAGGAAGTCAGTAATAACACCAGTTAGTCAGGAGTAGTTCCATGATGTTAAATGGGTATAAGTAAAAGGAAAATCCAAGCCAGATATTCCTTATGGCAACAGCTTCATGGGAGGGAGACTTTCTGCTCCATGTTGTTTTCTCTCATGCTTCTTCTCTAAGGCTCCACTCGAATTCTCCACTCTGTGTGGTTCTCTAAGCCAAGAGTGGTGGAAAGGGGTCCAGGGCAGTGTGCACTGATCTCCTTCCTGAATCAAGAAACTTCCCAATAACTTCATTCCTCTTGCTTCGTTTTACTCCATCCCTCACTTTGGAAAGCCTGAAGAACGCTTTACGACTGTGTTGGCTCTCGATCTATCCAGGGATAAGGTGTGATGATTCTGTCAGGATGCAGGTTTCCATATTACAGACGTCTCAATACTCAAGTTTTCTCACACGTGTTCTGTTTATATAGAATAAGTTACCTTTGTATAAACACATATACAAAGCTATAACTGCATTGTACGAGGTTTATGCAAAGTAGATGTGAGAGGATAATTACATCTCTAGTTTAAAAAAAAACTTAACTTGGTATAAATCATTGCAAAATAAATAAAACAATTACTAAATGACAATTATGTGTAAGTATAGCACACATAGATAACCCTTAGTAAGATAGCTGAGAGCTGGAAGGAGTCTTACAATGCGCAGCATGGAATACTGCATAATGTAGCTTAGAAGATATTAACTCCTTCCAGTGGCACAGAAAATCTGCCTGTTCCTGTCCTTCTTACAAAATAGACTGTAGACAAACCAGCCAGCTGCATCCTTCTTAAGTGTTTAAGTCAAGGTGGGTCTATGAATTGTGTAGATTAAATGCAGAGGGAAAGGCATCATGACAATGCAATCCAGCCCTCATAAAATGAAAGCCATATCTAAAAGTAGACCATATAAAACTCAGGGTTAATTATGCAATAGAGAGCGTTGGGAAAAAAGTGGCAAAAAGTTAATAACTTTAATAGTGAAAAAACGACATAACTTACATTCAGCTGGGAGAGCTTCTAGTACATCTGTCCCAGGCAAAATTAGGATGAGGAAATCTATTAAATCTGAATCTTAATGCATTTATTATATTTTCAAAGAAGTTTTGACATCCTTCAGGGTCTATTTTCTGCTCTCTTTTGGTTGCCTCGCAAGATACAGCAGCCAGTGAACATGCAATAAAAACTCTACCTTTCTTCTGGACAAGTGGTTTTCCAGGTATTTGTTGAGGTTGAGAATAATTTTTGCATGGATCTGGCCAAGAGGAAAGTGTTCAAGAGAACAGAATTTAAATAAGCTAGAATCCCCAAAGCAAAGATAATCAGAGGCTAAGAAAGTGTTGTGGTTTAAACACAGAGCTTGAAAAATCCAGTAAGAGACCTCAGGCACATCATAAAGTCTTTCTGTCTCCATTCTCCAGCTGTAAAATAGAGATAATTTTTCTCCTCTAATTCTCCAGGAGGTTATAGCATAAAGTCATTAACATTTGTAAGGCATTCAGATGTTGTGTGAATATCTGAGAGCAAAATAGGAAACTGCTGATGGTGAATGAAGGCCTTATAAATTGTTATATAGATAAATCTTAATCCCTTTTATATTTCCCATGGAAATTTAAACTTAATTGTAGAAAAGAATACAAGGATAGAAACTGTGTTCTTTGAGTTCTGTAGCTGGGGATCATTAATATCTTTAAGGGTGGGAAGGACTAATAAAAGGAGCAATATAAAACTCTTGTTTTAAAAAACCCAAACCTCTTAATATTTGCAATCTCAGTTCCTATTCCTATTCACTTTCATATTACTTCTGCCTTTTCTGTTGCCCTTCTATTGCTGTTATTTATTACTTGTGGTAAGACAACCCTTCTATGTAATAAAACATCAGGTTATTTTAATGAGACTGTCTCAAATTTACTCTTGTTAATAATGAGTAAAGATAAGAAATGAAATCTTGGCTTCACTGAGATCAATGGGATTTTTTTGTTGACCTCAGTAGAACCAGAACTTCATGCAGGAATCAATACTGATCAGTTAGACCTGTCGACCACTTTGATATATCTTTGAGTGAGAGTGCATTGACTTTGTTGCAGATCCAAACAGGAAAAGATGCCTCCAAAATCACCCTCTTAAGGGTTCATTTTCTACCCACCAGAAATAACCAGTACCCAGGATGACAGGTCATTCAGCAGGAGAGTGGTGTCACACACGCTTGTACTCTGATTCCCTTAGTACTTGAGTCATAAATGAAAGTAATTTTGAGACTACTTTTAACCTCTTTCCTTTGACGGTTGAATGACTGTTCATTGGCAAATAGCAGAACATATTAAATACAAGGAATATCATCTGACTGGAAGAAAACATCCTAGTGTAGGCATGAAAGGTCTGTCTGCTGCTTATTAAATAATTTTTTTAAGGCTTGTAGATTTTTTATCTTGACTGAAGTGCTTGGCTATAAAAGCATGTGACATTTATTATGCTATAGCCAAAAACCACTATGAAGTATAATTATTTCTGTGTCTGATATCACCAAGGTCAACAAGGAAAAAAAATGAAGCACAATATCAAGATAGTTAAACTGTTTGAAACACAGTCAATAATAGGAATTAACAGTTTCCCTTTCATGTTCTTCTTTCCTTTTGCTTCTGTATCCAATAATATACTTGAAGCAGTGACATATAAACAAGTAAATCATTGTTTATCATAGGACTTTTTAAGATACAAGCAACTAAATGTGTTGTTCACATCACAAAGAGCACACGTATTATTTTCCTGTATTTGACGGATGTTCATTTCCCAACATCTGTGTGTTAGGAAAATTATTCAGAGACAGACATTTGTTAAACTTATCAGAATTAAAATGTCTCCCATATTAATATGCAGACACCTCTTGGATTAATTTGGGGATAAATAGAACTTTCATCAGCAAAAATGGTGACTGACACACAAATTAAAAAGTATGTAAATTTTTATAAAAGACTAAACAAAATAAGAATGAAAACGGGAGCTTTCATGGGTGCAAAAATACTGATTACATTCTCAAGAGATTGTGTTATGTACATTCACTGTTACAAATATGCTGTTTATTTTGATCTTTTCAGCACTGTGGGCACCTAGGGCCTAATGTATTGACTGTCATTCTTTAGAAGTGCTCTAACTGAAGGATGCACTTGTCACCTTGCTCAATTCTTCTCAGTGATTTGCAGGTTTTTTTCCTGATTTCAGTGTAAAACTATTTTTTCAATATAAATACATGACAGTCTGTGCCACTTTTATTACATCTAACTTTGTAAGCATTTTGATATGTGATCAGCTCTATACAAATAAATACACTAATTTTATCTTTATTGGTTGACAGGAACTCCAACGAAAATATGGTATATTTTCTTTTTTTATATATAAATATAGCTAAAATACCCTTATGCTTTCCTATCATTTAGACTAACTTAAGAAAATAGAATTTCCTAGATTTTTTTGAACGTAACTGCATCTTTAAATTCCTAGAGGTTTTGGGGGTCTGATTTAACCAGCACTGATGATTATTAAATGAACTAGATCCTATCAATGAAAACATAAGAGGAAAACTTAAGGGGTTCCAAAGAAGGGTGTTAATTTACTAATTAGAAAGGGGTAGGTATAAGATTTGCCCCTGCTGAGGAAGATCTGAAATCCCAACTTCATTTTGACTGATTGCCAATGATTAAGCTGCGTAAGGCTTACTCACAAGTACCAGACAACCCTAGAAAAACCTAAAATCATTATGACATTCAAATCAGAACACAAAGTTCCCGTGGACCTATGCCCAGAAGTTGTTCCTGTGGATGCCCAGAAGTGGTTTGGTCTGGGGACCAAACAGTTGCCCAAGTTCTGTAATAACACAGCAACACCCTGTTATTATGTTGTAAAAAAAAGTTACTGTGTTTTTGTGTACCAAAAATCTGTTGCTACCTTACCCACCATTTTGGAGTTTTGCCGTAAATCATTTAGTGTTTACCAACCACTGCTCTGCTAACTTTTGCCATTATCTCACTTTTATGCCCATCACCTTCTATTGATTTAATTGGCTTTGATGAGAATATAACTGATGATGATGCTCACTCGGATGAAAATATAACTACTCATATAGAGGCACCCGAAACATATGCACTAGCAGATTTGTTTGAAGCATTCAATCTTATGAATTGACGAGCATTTCCAGAATGATGGCGCACTCTGAGAAGGTCTGGAAGATGCACCAGAAGATTCAGTATCATCTTGTAAAGTGAGGTACCAATCAAAATCTCAGATCAATACATAGGTTATACCTCGAGCTGTGTTTTAAAATGCAAATCAGCATTTTAATCAGCATCCTCAGCTGCTGAGAAGTCAGCTTCTCTTTCAGCTGATTGACCATCCTAAGGATCTTGCTTCTGCCTCTCTGTTCACCCCATAGCACACCCCGCCCCATGTATTTACCTTGTGTGCATGTCATGACTTGCTAACCATTACACCTTTCAGGAGCACATCCTCCACAGAGAGCGGGCTGTGCCTGTGGTACCAGTAAGCACATTTTAGAGATTTCTCTGCTAAACTGTTTCATACCCTTCTTGTTGCAGCCAGGTTACCTGTCAGATGAGAGAGACTGCAAGGGAAAACACCTTCTCTAAGTTTCATGAGAACTCCTCTGACATCATTTTACAGGTGAGAGTTGCCAGGAAAAGCATACTGGCAGTAGTTAAAGCAGGAGCTACAATCAACTTCTTGCTCTTCCTTTCTCCCTCCCATCCCTACCCGTAGCTATATTTTCTCTGCTGGACACACAAGCCAACAAGGAACTCTGGTATGCCCCAGCCAGGACTCTGACCTAGGTGAGACAGAGACTAGATCTGGAGAGTACAAGAAAGCTTGGTACAGCCATACCTCATATGTTGGCTCACATAGATAAAGCCATTTGTAGGATCTGGTCACATCTACGGCATGTGCTGAGCGGGAGAGGAGAGCAGTGAGACATGTAGAAAGGTATTGACAGAGGCCTTATCATTTTTATTTTTATCATATTTATTTTTAATGGAGAACACCAGAAGGAAAGGATTAGCAAGGGTATAAAGTCTGTCAACACAAACTAAAATTAATCCTGGCAAGGAAGGGTGAATTTCCGCTTCCATCCTCAAATTCAGTGACATTTCAGCTCTCTACAGCAGAAATTGTCCAGGAGACTCTGGGCCACCTTGGCATCCCTTACAGCAGGTAGCTCAAAGCTAGTGAAGGATTCATTTGTTTGAAGTGGCATTTTCAAAGGACTATGAAGAGGTAACTAAAATACTTGTCAATGAGGGAGCACTTAGAGCTATGCTGCGGGGAGGGGGCAGTCAGTTGCAACTTTTAAAATCAGTTTAGACAGATGAAATCAGAGCTGGTGAACACGTATGTTTCATTGCATTGCAAGGAAATAAAATACACGTATGTGAGGTAAGGTCAAAGCAGACTGACAGCACACAGATGCCTGGTGCTGGTCCGGCTTTGCTTCCTCTTCTGTCAGCTAAAGCCAGGACTCATCCCTAGGGAATTCAGCAATTGTATCTTGTGACATTGGGACACCAACCTGCCCCCTTTAGTGTTACAAAATAGATGTAAACTGTGTCTTTAGGAAATCATGCCATTTGCTATTGACAAAGATCAAAGCGTGACTTCTGGGTCACATGTAAAAAGCTCTAAATAAAAGCAAACCAGTTAAGAAGAGCATGTGCAAGCTTCTATTGCACTGTTTGAAGCAAGCAAACACGAGAAACTTCTTGTTGCTATTTCGTAATGTTTTTAATAAGCAACCATTTGAAACACAGGATTTTACACTGAAAAGGCAAGAGAACACTGTTTCATTAAGAGCCTTACTTTATGTAATCAGAAGCAGCACCAACTAGATCAAAGTTATGGCTTTTTATTGATTAGTCCTCGCTGTATGTTTAATCAGCGACTGGCTTATTCCAGGTAGACTGAGGATAGTAAATTAACACAGACACTCATCTGATCTGTTCTTGGAAATACCACATTATTGGACATTAGGAGGTTCATAGTTAAAGTACAGTGTTTTTAGAGTGAATTCACATGACCCCGGTCTAAATTATCATCAAGTGGAGGATTACAGATGTGCTAGTTAACAACTAATGAACAAGCAGAAAAAAACTTCTTGTATTATATGATTATACTCTTAGCCTTAATGATAACCTTAGTTCTTTCTTTTCTTACAGTCATTCTCTATAGCTAACAAAGTCAAAGCATACCTACGAATGTATTTATTAGGCTCTGTATTGCTGTTTCTGTGTTGTTTCAGTTATAAGATTTCTGTTGCATAGGAAGACCCAGGAGGGACTGTAAAAGTTTAAACAGCAACAAAAAGTAAAAAACCTCAGTCTTAGTCCCTTTTGAACAGCTTTACTCTCAACAAGGTGTTCTCCAGGTTCACGTGTTTTGAGGACAGGTCCAGCCTCTATTTTCAAAGGCAATGTAGCTGACCCACAGAAAATGTTCACCCAGTTTTTATCAATCTGTGCTACAATTCTTCCACCAGAAAGCCACTTTGACTACCCTGGCCCTCAGCAAATCAGTGCATTGCACAGTCTGTGTGTCTGTGAAATACCTGTGGCTCAGACTACAGAAAGGCGCTCTCACACAAGGATCAGAAAAGCTCATTGTCCGCATGATAGAAGACCCGGGACTCTTGTTCCAAGAACCAGCTTTCCAAGCTTTCCATCATAACCTGGCATCAGCACAAAGGCAGATGGGCAGTAGCACCAAGGGTGGGCTGACACAGCACCCTGAGCGGTGTACACTGCAGGTCTGTAGATGCTTGGCTCTCACCTCACGTTTGCTAAGCCTGTGCTCACCATCCTGCACAAGAGATGTCTGGACTTGATGAAGTTCACGCCTATATTTATATAGGATACTCATAAAACAAAGCCTATCATTAATCAAGCTGGAACAGGTGCTCTTATGGTGGTAAGGGCCATGGATGGCACAATCTCTCTTTTTCCCATAGATGTAGAAAATGTGATTCTCTGTGAGTTCAAGGGCAGGGACCCTTCACCCCCACACCTCTCTTGCCCGCTCCTAGCAATTCTGCATGCTCTCAGCTAGTGCAGTCTCACAGACTAACTGGATTTATAACATGGCTTTCTTATCAGCAAAGTTGCTTTGAGTTCTGCTTGTACTCCAAATGAGATATGCACAACTCATTTGCAACTGGGCCTTTTTTTCTTTTTTTTTTCCCCAGCCTTTACAGAGTTGTTTCCTTTTGGAAGCTTTCTTCCTATTTTTTTAATAGGAAATGCCTCAAACCAGAACAACATTTTGCAGTTGAGAAGTCCATTCCCATGAGCTCTTAGAATTTCACATTCCAGTGAAAAAAGCGGGGTCTTTGTGACTTTGACTGGCTTTGAGGGCTAGAAACAGACTTTCTGCATGTAAGTGAGGCCAGAAGGTAGTCTTTTTTTGAGAACTTGTTTGGTACTTCTGAGACAAGAAGATTTTTTAAGTTCCTCAGAGAGTCTGAGAGTCTCAAGCTTCAGGACGTATTACTACTAACGCTACACCAGCCTGCTCACCACCTATTGCCTAGAGGATATGGCAACAACTGCTTAAACAAGAAACATCACCCAAACCGTCCAACACTTTTAATGTAATCACTTCTAGGGCAGTGTCTTGTCTCAGTGCAAAGGTAGATGAGAACAGGAAACTTTGAAATTGAAAAGCCAACCCTTCAGCTGACATAAAACAGCCGGGTGAATTTGCACCAGGCAAGGTGACAGCACTATTAATAGTATAGGCAGCACTTCATTTGGAAATCAAAGTAACTATGGATGTATGATTAGCAAAATACCTGTAAATCCTGTCTGAAGGCGGGGGGGGGGGCGCGGAAGGAGCTTGTTTTGTCTTATAAATCAGGATTTTAGTTGCTGTGGTAATGTTCCTTGTATAACTTATCTACGTAAATGAAACTCAATCCCTGTTGTCTCAAGCCACAGAGGATTATAGAATAATGAAAAACAAAACTAAACCAAAGAAATCCAGTCAACTTAAGTCTTACAATGAAAACTGTAAGTTAAAGTTAGGTTTGAAAATATTTGGGTACTTACTTTATGCAAACACAAACAGATTTGCTCTTCTTGTTTTCACTTCTCTAAGGAAAACAAACTCTGGAAATACTTTACAACTGGAAAACCTGGGCAGTGATGTTAAAACAGTCATGAGCAGCTGTGCCTGCCTCCTGCACCTGCCTCTCACGCCTTGGGTAGATGTCTTAGAGGAAAAACATAGAGGTGCTGAGTAACAGCTGATGGAGAGGGCGGCCAGGGATGGCGATGAACAAAGGCTGGGGTGGAGCATTATAAGATTACAGGACAGATTTGAGGCTAGATAATAGACCAATCTCAGAATAATTGATTACACATAGTAATTTTCTTTCTTTCAAAACTACAAGGCAGTTGAAATCCATCTATCCTCAGTACTCTGGAAAAAGGAAAACAAAGACATTCACAGTTTAGTAAACAGCACTACAGCAGGGCCAATGTTTTACTGACTTTATCACCACATGTAAAGTGTTGCACAAACAGATTGAGCCAGTGCATAATAAAGCAACAAGTTTGTACTGAGTGTAGCTGCCACCCTACAGTAAACAACCCTGGTCTAATCACCAAATATTATGAAGCCCTGGGAACAGTTTTTGGAAGACACAACACAGCACTTTTTCCAAGTGGCTGAAGCTGTTGGCTGTGGCACGGCGCTAGTTCAGGTCCCTCAGGGAAATCCGTCTGCTTCCCAACACTCATGTCTTTCTTGGCTAAAGAGTGGCCAAAAAAAGCAATAGCAAGTGGACAAATGTCAGGATTGTGTAATCAACCACCTTATTGATTCTTTTTTACCCTCCTCAGCAAAGAACTGGAGGAATTAATTAAATGTATGCATGTCATGAGGGAAAGTCTTATTTCTCTTGGTAGAGGACATGGATTTAATTGTGTCTTACTAATGTAGGATTTCATAGGCTGTTTTTAACGATACAGCTATGCTGACATGTAACTGAGACTTTAAAAGAAAGAGAAAATCCCTCTACTGTGCCCATTTGTAACAGGAAAAACTTTCCTGTCCTTAAAGTGCTTACCCAAGATGCCTGTGTTGCACTGATCAGCATTTGCTAGTAATCATTGAATTATCTCTCCACCTAATTACCTACCTCCATGACTAATCATATCTAGGAGGCCAGTAAATACAAGGTAGAGAAGCTTTTATCTATTTATCTCATATTTGCACCTGACTAGCACTTTAAACATGGACTCCTCCCACGCTTGAGCTGACATGGCATAACATGCTTTGCCATAGGAATTGGATCAAGATGTTGGCTCCCTTCAGACTGTGCTGTCGGTGCCACCCATGCCTTTGTCACCTAGGGTTGCAAAGTTCTCTACATGGCCCTGGGTGCTGGGATCACCTGGTGGCTCTGTCTGATGGCTCACACAGACTTCTTGAAGAGCCGCACATGCAGTACAAGTGCTCAACCATATGTCTGAGTGGTTGGCAGCTGTTTCCAGGTGGACTTCAGGCTGTTGGGTTTGGATCTGCAACTTGGAGGCAACTCAAAGTAACATCTCTGCTGCCCCATGCAGAACAGAGAAGTGAAGGCAGAAAAGTGTAAGCTTCCCTTCTCTCCTCCCCCATCATTTAAATTGGAATATATAGTATGAAAGAGACTCCTGGAGCTCTGTATAACCCAAATTCTGACAGAATGGAGGAAATTAGTATACTGCAACATCTCACAGCTGAGACCAGTAGGGATACTGTCAGTGGAACCAACAAGGACAAGAGGATCTATCTAGCAGAATTGCCTTCACTTTTGATTATAACACCTGCCTCATAACCCCAGGTCCAACAGAGACTAGCTTGGTTGGCTGCTTGTTGGGGGAGAGGGAAGAAATGGGTGGAATTTCTAAAAAAGCTATGTGGAGTACAGCTTTTTTTCCTCTATTTTTTTTGAGGCAGTTGGAGGAAGTATGAGCTAAAGGCAAAAGACTGTAGGGGAGAATATTTGTAGAAAATATTTTGTATAAGCTTACAGCATCTTTTAAAATTTATGAGACAAGCAAGCAGAGACCTAGATAAGTGCTAAAGCTGCATTGTAAAAGTGTTAATAGGTAAACATATTAACAAAAATTCTGTGAAATGAAGAATCAGTGGTTCATTTTTTTTTAACATAGAAGAGGTCCCTGCCTCAATCCACTGCCAACCTGCTTCAGGGCTCAAAGCTGTGCGTAACTGAGCTCCACGACTCATCCCATTTGTCCTTTCTCCCAGACTGCCAGAGTGCAGGTCAGTTCATGGTCAACAGTACTGGAGGCAGCTGACACATCCAAAAGAATCAGAAATGACACCTGATCTTCATCCATCATTTACAAAGGATTATCAGCCAACACAAATATGTGCTGTGACTTCTGTATCAAGTGGTTTGTAAATAACCGTGCATTATGGACAAGGTTTATCCAAAAAGAAAAGTAAACTAAAACTGAAGTAGAACACTAATGTGTGGTGACATGAACTTACACAAATTCAGTGCTCTTAGCGTAGGGAGAATAGGATTATCTGGCCATCTACTGAAGGATCTGAGATCTGAGAGAAGGATTTAGGACCAATTTCCTGCAGAGCAGAGATATTTAAAATATTAAGTTTCAATATCTCAGATAGACTGCCACGTAGAGAAATTTTGTATGGCAAAATAATTCCCCAAATCGCTCAGAATTCATATCATTCGTGACGTTAAGGGTATTTTCTGGGTTACTTAGACAAAACAGGGCTATTGTAATTGCTACGAATAGAGAATAAGGGAAGAGCTGTTCTTTGCACGGAGTCAGGGAGACAGTTCTCTGTGTAGATGCTTCTGCTGTAACACCAGGACCCAGATAAAAACATTCTCCAGACTGGTAACCCTAACCTCCCCCTCACACCCTACTGTCCTCAGTGCCTTCTGTCCTGGGTTTCAAAACCCCAAGTCCCTCCTGCATAAAAAACTCCTCCAAATACATTCTGTTTAGGGTGTCCTCCCATGTTGCCCTTTCCCAGAGTCTCTGCCGTTCCAAAGCATCTGTACCAAAGCCACTCATCTTCCCCAGCTCTCCTTGCTTAGATTTACTTCATCTCTGACAATTATTTTCCCATACCTTTCCCTGACCCAAACTCACTGCTCGTCCGGAGCCAGTCCACGCAATACCCAAACCTCCAAACAAGAGAAATAAGGCCTTCCTAATCCTTTTTGAACCCAACCCTCTTTTGCCATCTGCCAACATTCTTCTCCAGTCCCTCTATCAAGTATTTCCACAGATCTTCAGTTCCCCCTCTAATCCCAATTACCATTTCATCTCCTGCAACCACTGAGCTCCACACCCTCAGATCAGTATTCCCACCCTGGTTCCCATTTCCCAAATGCTGCTGTTCGTTCTTTACCCATTTATTACCTCCCTGGTGATGGCCATGAGTCAATAGTACCTTCTCATCAATCTCTACCTCCAGCCAAGCCCTCACCTTAAGTCAACCTCAGAGAAACTATGTGGAGATCCTGGACACAGACATCACTCGTCAGAAATCAAACAAGACAGGACTCTGAGAGCAGAGGAAGATACGTATAGTGTAGCTGAAGGTGTTGTATATAAAAGCTTATTTTTTATTGTTATTTGATTGCTCTTATTTCAAAATAATAACCTGAAGATGCGTTCAATTCATTTTCTTTACATAAAAAAAAATAAATCCAAATACAAAATTGTCATCAAGAATAGATATGATGATAGGGAAAACATAAGGATGAAAAATAGTTTATGAAATAGAAAATTATAAGAAATGCAGAATGTAATTCATAAATACTACACTTTTTTATTATTATGTATTTACTTGAGCCCTAACCAAACCTCTATGCTTTCCCATATACTGTTTAATTACATATCTTTTCCTATTTAGTTATGAAATTAGTACTAAAGTATATACCTCACTCAGCACCAACAGATTCATTTTAAATTCACAAAACAAATTACAATTAAAATATACTTATTTGCAATTTACACAAGAGTGATTGTATGACACTTATAAACGGAATCACATAATAAAATAAAGTTTCTAGCTATCATGTCAGAATGAATACAGAGCAGTTAAAATTCTGCTTTTGGTTACATCTTCATTAAATTCTACTGACAGAGGCAAGAAAAGGAAAACTGGAAAGAAATGCATGACAATTCCAAAACTTCTGTCTTACTAACACCAAAAAAAAAGGAATCTAAGAAGTTTTCAGTCACTTTACATGTCTAGAACCAATGACTTCCATCTGGGAACTGGAACTAGCTCAGAAATAGATGTTCACAGGTGTATATACTTTGGTCCAAGAATTAAGTGTACATTAATGTCTAATATAGCTTTTTTTTTTTAAACCCAGTTTCCATGGACAACAGAAACTGTCGTTTTGTGCATCCCTAGAGCTTAACATGGACTGAGCAGTTCAAAGTCAATCTATTTATAAGCATGATTAGGTTTCCTAAAGGACATATTCTATGTCCCTCTTTGTTGAGAAGACCGATCCAGTGCGCGTGAGCACATTGTGTAAAATGCATATGTACAAGATTACGCTTACTACTTTGCTTTGAAGCATAAAGCCACTTCAAGAATCTCTTCCAGAGTTGTCAAAAGGGGCAGGTTTCTCCTTCTGTGGTCTATTCTACAGTCCTAACCTCCAGGTGAGCTGGGAATGGCACAGGTAGGCAGTTCCCCCTCTCCAGGATCCCAAGGATGCTCACTACAACTAGGAGGGCAAGAAGCTGAATGTATCAGGCAAAGCTGAGGGCACCATGAGGATGACTGGGATGCAGGACATCAAAAAGAAGAGCCCAGAGCATCTAAGTGTTTTGACCTGAGAGATCTAGCAATGAATGTTTAGGCAACAGTGAAATAAGAGACAGACTGTATGAAAAAGGCAGGTGATCAGAGAGATTTTGGGAGCAGAAGGAGACATCTTGGAGCAGAGTCACTGGAAATTTATCCTGGCCCTTTGGTTTTTCCTGTGATGTGTTTCTGAAACAGCTTACTCTGGCATCAATTGGGCTGTGATCCCAATCTTGTGCCATGAAAAAGGATAGCACTTTACTGGAGAGGCTAATGGAAGAAAAAATAAAGATATATATTTTTATTGCTTTGACTCAGTCAATCCCAGGGCAAAAGGGTTTGTACTCAAATTGTAAGGTCACTCTAAAACACGAATTCTCCTACTTATGATTTTGGTTATGTAAGGTATAGCACATTATAATGTGCTAATGGCTATGAAAGCACTTAATGAATTTTGTTGTATCCCCTTTCCACAAAATACTGAATTTGGAATAAAATTTGGAATGTCCGAGCCTGGATTTTAAGGTGGGTTGGCCAGGTGCCCACCAAAGCTCTATCACTCCTTTCCTAAGCTGTATATGGTAAGAAAAATATAACAAAAGTTTCATGGGTCAAGATAAGGACAGGAAGATCACTCAGCAATTACCATCACAGGCTAAACAGACTCAACTTGGGGAAATTAGTTGAATGTTTTACCAATCAAGTCACAGCAGGATAATGAGAAATAAAACCAAATCTTCAAACACCTTGCCCCCACTCCTCCCTTCTTCCCAGGCTCATCTTCCCCCTTGATTTTCTTTACCTCCTCCTCCGGAGCAGTGCAGTGGGATGGGGAATGGGGGGTCCAGTCAGTTCGTCACACATCGTCTCTGTTGCTCCTTACTTCTCACGGCGAGGACTCCTCATACTTTTCCTCTGCTCTGGCATGGGGTCCCTCCCACTGGAGACAGTCCTCCATGAACTTCTCCGACATTGGTCCTTCCCATGGACTGCAGTTCTTCACTAACAGCTCCAGCGTGGGTTCCTTCCATGGGGTGCAGTCCTTCAGGAATAGACTGCTCCAGTGTGGGTGCCCCATGAGGTCACAAGACCTGCTACCAAACCTGCTCCACCATGGGCTTGTCTCTCCATGGGTCCACAGGTCCTACCAGGAGCCTGCTCCAGCATGGGCTTCCCATGGGGTTACCGCCTCCTTCAGGCACATCCACCTGCTCTGGTGTGGAGTCTGTCATGGGCTGCAAGTAGATATCTGCCACACCATTAACCTCCATGAGCTGCAGGAGGACAGCCTGCCTCTCCATGGTCTTCACTGTGGGCTGCAGGGGAATCTTTGTTCTGGTGCCTGGAGCACCTTCTCCCTCTCCTTCTTCACTGACCTGGGTGTCTGCAGAGTTGTTTCTGTTACATATTCTTACTTGTCTCCTCTGGCAACTCTTCCCTAGTTGTTTTTTTCTGCCCTTCTTAAATATGCTATCACAGAGGTGCTACCACCGTCCCTGATGGGCTCAGCATTGGCCAGTGGCGAGTCTGTCTTAGAGCCATCTGCCATTGGCTCTATTGGACATAGGGGAAGCTTCTAGCAGCTTCTCACAGAAGCCACCCCTGTAGCCTTCACCACCACCAAAACCTTGCCACACAAACCCAACATAAGAACACAAAAGCATGAAGTTTCATTTTCATTTTCAGCCTGTGGGAATTCAAACCCATTTCATCTCCTATTTTGATATTAAGCAGTTGCTGGATACAGTGAACAAACATGCCTGTAAATGGCAAGCCAAATAAATAAATATTTCTCCTCTCTGTGATGTTTATTTTATAGCCCAAATTTTCAGGATTGAGCCCCCTAATGTGCCCTTTTTTGATTTTATTAGTCGTTTTTTTTCCTGTGAAATATTCCAGCTTCAACTCAAGAAGGTGTGACAAGAACCACAGAACAACCTGCATTTGAAGACTTCTGATGTTCAGTTGAAAAATGAAGGACTTGACTTTGAACTTTCTCAGTCTAGACAAGGACCACCTAGAGACCAAATTTCAAAATTTTTGCAAGTACTAGGAATGCTATTTTATCATATTATGAAGAAATTTTTAAAAATCCCTCCTGGTTCCTTTAAAAAAAATATACATAACTGTTTTTCAAGCAGCACACGATGTTTGCTAGGAATGTTCTGAGAATATTTTACAAGTTAGACTTAAGGGAAAATTCCTGTTTTTGAAACCTGATCAAGTGTTGAATCAGCTGCTGAGCTTCTCATACTGGGGCAATCTGAGATGGGCTGCACAAGCGGAATTCTCTTAATAGTAATGTTTAACATCAAACAAAGAGGCCCCTGGTGAGTTTAGGTATCTATATTGGGTTAGCTGCAGCTGAGCAGGGAATTTGAGGATCATAATTACACTCAGCTACACTCAAGTTTCTCCAGAACTTCCTCAACTCTTTATTGGTTCAACCCTGAGGTCTTTTGCAGATCTGCCCTTGTTTTGATTTTTCTTTTTAATTTTTTTTTTTTTACTATCAGTGCTTCAAAATCTCTTCCAGATCATTCTCAGAAACATGATGTTGAAGTGTTTTTCTCCTTTTGTCCTCCATACTTGGACAGGAGATTTGGTACAGTGGTTCAATAACCTAAGAAGGCTTTATAGAAGCAATTAGGAGATACTGTCACAGCAATTTACCAGTTCCTAATGAATACTCCTCCTAAAAGCCAGAAACTCATGATGAGGCAAGAAAAACTCTGCAACAGGATAGAGAAGAGAGAAATGAGACCATCATGCCAGAACACTTTTCCATAGTGAGGAAGGGATCACCAGTCATTGGGCAAGCTCCATCTATTATCCTCTGTAAGGGGAGCACACGAGGACAGCATGACTTCATCTCCACGTGACCAGGGTGCTGGGATTCCCTCATGTCCTCAGTCTGAGACCTGTAGCTTCCTTATGCAAAAATATTCCAGTTGAGATGTGATTTTGACAGTTGGATTGATAACTCTCCACTGGGAAGTGTCTGGGTTGTCAAGGCTGTTACGCAAAGGGTGACAAAGAGCTGTCAGATAACCATTCTCATTTATTTCTGTATCTATGTTTCTTCCAGTTTACACAATGCTTTAACTGTGAAACACTGTGTAATTGCATACTTCCTAAGAAAGAAAAAATGTTATTTTCCTCATTTTCATTCCATGTGCTAGACTCTCCTTCCCGTACTCTTTTCTTACACCTCTAAGCTTTGGAACACTAAATTAGAATATGAGTAACTAGCACTGAAAATAATGGACCAAATTCATTCCAACTGTTACATCCACGTTAGGGTCTTACATCTGCGGCAGATTTGGCCCTCCTATTTAAAGTTTTAATTGACAGTTGCAAAATAGAACTTGTATAGCAGCTCCCATGCTGTCTAGCAAACTTTTGAAATAAAGCCACAAGTCTTTTAAAAATCTGTTTTGCCTAAATGTCACCTTTCAATGAGGTAATTGTTTTTGAGACTAAAACCGGTGTGAATAAACAAACATTACACTGGTGTATATCACCGGAGTCCTCATTTCTAAATCTCCTTAAAACCTAAAGAAAATTTTTAAATGGTACCTCCCTGAAACAGAAACTAAATCATCTCTGCAACAATTATCATCCAGTTCTGTAATACTTTCCAAAATAAATAACTAAGGAAATATCTTTCAGAGCCATGATGAGCTGCAAAGTAATTTTCCATTTTTTACCTCCCCAGACAGGATTCTGGTGTTTTTCCAATAAACGTTAAATTAAATGTTCTATAAATCTCTGCAAATGTTTTACTTTCATTTCAATACAAGAAAGTTTTCTTCATTACTAGACATGAGAATAGGTCTGCTTTGCAATGACAACTTCAGATAACACTCAAGTAACCTTCTGCTTCTGATTCAGGTAATGGTGACCCAGTGGTTCCGCAAGCACCTTACTGCCTACTTTATTCCCATGTAAGTGATGTTCTGACTAAAGGGCTTGTTGCAAGGGTGTTCCATGGCTCATCGAGAAGGGGTTGTTCAGCCTGGACAAGAGGAGGCCTTCCAGTACCTGAAGGGGGCCTATAAGAAAGCTGGGGAGGGGCTGTTTGCAAGGGCATGTAGTGACAGGACGAGGGGCAATGGATTTAAACTAGAGCAGGGTGGGTTCAGATTAGACATTAGGAAGAAGTTCTTTACAATGATGGTGGTGAAACATTGGTTGCCCAGAGAGGTGGTGGAGGTCCCATCCCTGGAAACATTCAAAGCCAGGCTTGATGAGGCTCTGAGCAACCTGATCGAGTTGAAGATGTCCCTGCTGACTGCAGGGGGGTTGGACTAGATGACCCTTAAAGGTCCCTTCCAACCCAGCACATTCTGTGATTCTGTGATTCTATGATCAATAGCTTCTACACAAATTACAGACCTATCTTCTCTAGAAAGACCTGTCCTCTTGCCGCCATTCAGCTGGGATGAGCAGAGCTCTAGGGCCAGAGGAAGCAGTGGGTAATCCATGCCAACCATTTAACAGGTAAGTAAACTTTGTCACTTAAAACTATGCCTGTGCTTTGCTAGACAGAAGATTCAAAAGCTACCAACAGAACTTCAGAATTAAAGCTGGTTTATCTAGCATTCACCTTTTTTAATACATGACAGCTGAAGGTCTTCCCTGATCTATCTATTGGTTATTTGCACTGATCAATGCACTGTGAGACTTATGTGGTGCAGAGAGCTCTACTGCTAATTAAAATTTTCCTTGTATTGACCCTGGAGCACAGTCTCCTGCTTTGCATTAGTAGCAGCCAGAGACTGGGCCAGCAGCGTGCCAAAATGGGAGGCAGGAATAGGAGAGTCATACACAGTACCATCGGGAACCAAGTGTGTTGTTACATGCAAAGCATGACCATAGAGGCAAAATGCTGATTCCATACTAACCCATTAAATCCTGACTTTAAGCTGATTTAGCTCCCTCTTTTCTGCTCCTTGTTGAGTCATCAGAAGGCTTTCTCATCCAGGATTAGACCTAATCCTTCTGTGACATCACCCTTTACATTGAGTAATGTATAAAGTGAGGGCAGGACACAGGTCACAATAGCTTCCACAGATTTGTAAGTCATAGCATACATAACACTCTTCTTTCCTGATTGTGTCATAAAATACCAGATGTCTATTTTCTTCTAATTTCTACAGAGCAGCTCAATGTAACTTGTTCTACTTTGGCATTTTTTACAAAACAATATGTAGCAGTGCCCAACACTTGTAAAAATCATAACATTTTGTATTTTCTACAAAATACTTAAATTTCTGCTATAACCCCTAAACTTTCAAAAATAAGTTCTTTTCAGATATTAAGGTGAGGTTCATCTGCCTTAATTATGATATCTAGAAGTCCATCACTTGATCTAGAGGTCCTGCATCATGACACCTTTATTCTTGTTCCTCTCTTCATGCTTCCATTGCTCATTTTCTCATTTTAAACCCCAACTTCTCTTGTGATTGCCCCTTTTTCTCCACTAATTCTTTTGCTTTGAGATTCTGTCATTCCTCTGTTCCGGATCTAGCATACATTTCTTCTTTCCTTCCCTTTTTCCACTTTCCTCCTCCATTTACCTCTTCTTTGATGTCACAGCTCCTTTACTATCCCTCTCTGTCCCTGTCCATTTCCTACTTCTTCTGGCCTTTCCTTTCTCCTTCTCTGCAAGAATCTCCTCCCCATTTCCTCCATCCTCCAAATATGGAAGTCTTGAGCAAATTGGCTTTGCATTCAGAATGATGCAGAAAACAATGCAATAATCGAGGGATTTCAGCCACTAGGGCCACTCTGCATTCTCTTCTTCCATTTTGAGGCTCTTACTGTTCTATCCATTTTAAAGAGTCAGCCTTCTCTCACTGGGGAAAATATCCTTGATTTTCTTTGCATCAACCTTAATGTGAGAAAGAGCGGAGTCTCACACAGCAGCCATTAGGAGCTGATGCCTGTCCTTGATTTCAGCATTCTCAGGTGGCAAAGAGAACTCAGCTTTTCTGTCTCAATTCCCATTCTTATGTTAACTGCTAGGGTATTACAATCTGCAGGATGAAACTGATTTTTTTTTTGGAATTACAATTTGACACCACAAGATAGTTTTAAGACTGTTTTCCTAAGCCAGTTTCTGGATGTCACCCAAAAGCAATAAGACATAGATCCTCAAATACATTTAGGTTCCCAAATCCCATTTTTTTTTGGTATGAACTTCACCTGAATTGGAAAGGGCCCAATCTGCAAAATTTTTAAAAATCACAGTTCCAGTAGAATCAAAGATTAAATAGATGTAGATAAGTAATTCCACTGTAACAATGGGGGAAGGGAAGGCTTAAAGGATTAGGCTAAGGTCTGAGATGCAAAAATCTCCAGTCATTAGGACAGGATCAATTCAACTTATCCAGGGTAAAACCAATGAAAGAAGAATTGCTATGCAAAGAATCAAAGAGCAAAGAAAAGTCTCAGGCTGGAAAAGAGCAATATGTTGGTGACCTGGTAAATCTGACTCCTTTCATCCTAGGTAAAAAGCCAAGGTGTCAATAGAAGGAGCCAAGCAGAAGAAAACTTCAAGCTATAGATCCTACACTAGCAGTCAGTCAGAAGACTGCCTTCTGAAGAGAGTCCTTTATCTTCAACAGCATCAGTTCTTGGCACTGAGATTGCAAGGGATCTATAACGCTCAGGGTTGATGAGACTCCAGGCTGGAGACAGCAGCCTGAGGAGTGATCTGTAAAGGTCTAAATGATATTGGAGATTTCTCAACTGAAATATCTCAGCACCCCCTCAACACAGAAGTGCCACTTCAAAGTACAAAAACTCTCAAAACATATCAGACAAACGGCAGCTCGAACATACAGAAAAGTCTGAAAAGGCAGAGTAGTTCCCAACAGCAGCCATCAAACCCAGGAGAAAAGCAGTCAGGAAAGCTAGGAACCAGGGAGTTGGGAATCCTATACCATTCTCAAGTATCTTGGGTGGACATCTGTGCTGCACCTTTTGCTACTGACTCTTTGCTTGAAGAGCTGGCAACCATCTCTAAACCCACTGGCACCACTCTGCCCAATGCAGCCTACGTCCTGATTTGCTCTCATAGATGGATCATGATCAGCTTGGTATCTATAAGGACACCTAAATCTTTTCTGGCCAAGCCGCTTTCCAGTCAGTCAGCCCTGAGTCTGTGCTGGTACTTGGGGTTGTTCCTTCAAGGTGCAGGACTTGGCATTTCCCCCTTCTTGAAGTTCATTAGGTCCCTGTTGGCCCATTCCTCTAGCCTGGCGAGGTCCATCTGGATGGCAGAACACCCACCTAATCTATTAACCACTCCTGCCAGTTTTGTATCATCTGCAAACTTTCTGAGGGTGCATCCTGTCCCATCATCAAGATCCTTAATGGAGGAATGATAATAAAATCATCACAATGAATAATGATGATCTTAAAGGTCTTTTCCAACCTAAATGATTCTATGATTCTCTGACTAAAAGGTATTGACCCCAGGGTTGACCGGTAGTTGGCCTGATGTACGTTTCATCCCCCAGACCCTCTTTTAGAAACATTTCGTTAACCTCTATGACTTCTATTAAACTTAATTAAAATAATGTGGATAAAAATCTATAATTCTCTGACTCTTCAGCCACTGCCCTTTGGTTTTCAAAGCATACAGAAATTTGGTTAGATACTTCTGGCTGATTTTAATGGGAGTCATATGTCTTAATTCAGAGATCATATCAGAGGCTTTGTGAATATTATTTTCTTGAACTACCTGAGAACAAGCTTAAACTCTTCTCAAACTGCATGAGAGCTACCTTAAACTAGTCTGAAAACAGAGTTGCCAGGGCAAATTGTAACTAACTGTATTTATTTTATTATTGAGATATTACTGGATTTTGACTGACTTTTTAGTGTAAATACATATAACAGTACTCAGCAAATTCCTTTTTTCAGTCCTTCAAAATGAGCTCTGATCTGTGACTAGGCTTCCCAAGTATGGTGATAATAAAACCGATTAAATAATAGCAATACTGAAGCAAATTCATTTGGAGATATGTTCCCTTAAATCTCTTCAGAGTCTAGTGCTATTCTTCAGCATGTCTTTCCTACAGAGTTATTTGGACTTTCACTCAATTAACTCAGCATCCCCCAAAGTGAGTAAGCCTCCAGATGGTCTCTTCTTTGAGGTGGCTAAGATATTTTTACTGGGAGGGGGATGCAATTTCTTTCAGACTGCATCTGTGAGACATTTAGGAAGTTATATTGGTGTTCACAAAATAACGACGCCTGTCCTGAAAAATCATCCTGCTCTTTTATGAAAGTTTGTTTTAATTGGCTGCCTACCCAGTGTAGCTGTCTTCTCAGCCCACACTTTTGCCTGAGCTGGGCTGAGAAGTCAAAAATGGAAGAAGAAAATGAATTATCTAAACCTTTGTGTAGAAAACTACCCAATTCTCTCGGCATTACACTGATTTTACATTAGCTCATTTGGTTTACCCTTTTTATTAGTGCATTTTATGAAGTTGCTCTTTATTGACAACACTGTGAGAGATCAACCAGACCTTAGGAGCTTTCTCAAAGTTAAAGATGCGTCTTCATTCTGATATATGGAATTAGCACTAAACCTTCTTGGACCTTGTTCTGTTTGAATTTATGGCAAAACTGATTCTGCATCACAAAGTTTGGATCTGAATCAGAACCCTCAGTACCTACTGAAACTGCAAACTCAGTAACAACTTAAAAAGCATTGCTCATGTTTTTCCACAGTTTATTAAGTTTAATAGAAGTCATAGAGGTTAACGAAATGTTTTTGGTCTTGTGAACCAAGCTGAAAACAATTTTTTGTTATTGAAAACAGCCTCTGATATGGTTCTATCCTTTCTTTTCTTTTATTTATATTGGCAGAATTGTTAAAAAATCCTAAAAACCTCTCCAACATCATTTGATGTTAAAATATTACATGAGTACAATGTAACACAATTTCCTACAAAAGAGTTAAATTTCCACTGGTATTTATGAAAGTCAGATAAAACTCTTGAAAATATGTGTGTACAATTCAGAAACTCTGAGCTTCTGTCAAAAATTCAAAATCAATTTTTGTTACATTAACTCAAATGAAACAAATAGTATTTGAATATTTTAAAATAATTTTTGGTTGTATTTTTTAAAATGTGGACTTTCAGTTGTGATTGACAACACAAAACTAAAAGCAGAAATACTTTTAACAAGTTTCCCATTAAATAATATTACTTTTTAAATGATCCAATTTTACCAGTTAATCCAACTTCCATTTCAGAACAATATCACTTTAGTGTCTCTTTAATTACAAAAGGTGTCTTAAATACTCAGGTTCATAATCTGGAATGTTTGTCAACCTCTACCATAGTCCCACCATAGTCCCACTGATTTGCGCCGAAACATACACTAAATTTACACCAAATAATCTTTCTACATCCTTGTTTCTTTTTTCCATTTTTCCTTTTTTTCTCCCTTATTCAGCTATTTGATCTTACCTGTACTCAAGCTTCTTGCCCTTGTTTATAGACACTTTAAGAGCAGTATTGTTGCCTGACTGTTTTCTAAATCTTGCTATGGCTGCCTTCTAGTGTATTAAATGGCCAATTAGAGTATTTGGTTTGAAAGCAGCAGCTTCACAGTCAACGTGAACAGTAGAGCACTGATTTCTCTCACCACTCTAATTTTAATGATCCCATGATCGTTAATATGAGAATCACAGAGCCTATGCCGAAAATACATCTCCCTGATGAAAATATACCTGCCCGACAGCCATCTTGTCTAATCACAGCCCAGAAAGACAGGAAAAGATTGAGTTTTCCTAGAGATGCTATTCTATCTCATTTTTCAGTTGCATAGCTTTTTGTCCCACTTTCCAATTTTACCAGATAATAATATCACCCTCACTTTGAAAAGGAGAGAATTATTTATGTGTCAGAGCCCTGAAAAGACAATTCTTTTTTAAAAGTTAAAATTTGCTTGGGTAATAATGTTCAGTCATCAGATTTTCTATGCACTCTACTGCAGCATACTATTATTAAACTTTACCAATGAGTGTGAAAAACAAGACACATTAACCAAGTAGTTATAAAACAGTACAGATGCTTCCTATGAAAAAACTGGTCAGAGACATCCACTCACAAGCCCTTCTAAAATATGCTGAAGTGAGGGTAGTAGGGTCCCTGTTTCTTGCCATGGGGCTTGTGATTGTATTTTTTTGCTGTTTTCTGGGTGGATAATTAGTAAACAATGGTCCTTACGTGATGTCAGCAGGACCCAGTTGTCTCAGAGTCTGCGAGCTAGGGAACATCTACCACACGATAAGAATCAGAGGGTATTGAGTACCTACTGTGTTGCCTAAGATAGGTGTAAGTGGAATTTAATTGTCTCATTCTCAGTAATACCCACTCCCAAAGGGGAGAGGGATTTTCAGAAAGCCATCTACCCCCTCAAACATTAAGTTTTCTCACACCAAATGTATCATTGAAACACAGCAGTGGGTTCAATTAAAAACATTTCCCAATAATGCAGGCAGTAAGCTACAGAAATGCCTCCCACTGGAGAAGTGGAAGTTCAAACCATCACAAAGTACTGCCAGTGTGTAACTGAAGTCTACAACTCCCTGGACTTATTCTGTAATTAATGGAGTGTTGCAAAAATTGTTGCTGTGCTTCCTCTTCTGTGCATGTAGAGAAAGAAAAACTTGCATCTCTAGAGCCATTTTGTGCGTATTTCTAGAAAAGGAGAGTAAGGATCTAGATTTAGACATGATCCCATCCTCAACATCCCCTGGTGGTTAGTGCTGAGCAGCAGCACACTCAGCATATTAGTTTTTGGGAATCTTTCCGCAGCAGTTAAATGCTTACCAGTGAGATAAGGTATCTGGTCAGGAGGCCAAGTACGTAACTGTTAAGAGTTTTAATTCCTTTTATTTATCTGACCTAATGAATTTGAGGGTGTTCTTTAGGGAGATGGAGAGGCAGGATGTTCATAGGATTTACTAGGAATGCAGTGTTCCCATGGGCCAGACCAGTTACCAGAGCAAACATCTCTCCTCCCTAATATAGAATTACTACTCACTTATTTCAAATAAGCATACTCTCCTGCCCTTCCACATACTTTGCATTATTCCATCCAATTTTATGCTGCTTCTCTAGGAAGCATGTGATCCACTCCTCCAGCCATGCAGCTGAAAGGCAGAGCTGTAACTCCAGACATGGATGATAAACCAATGGGCTGCTAGTTTCATGATGCAAAATCTCACACCTTTTTTTTTTTTCTTGTCTTTTTTTTTTTTTTGTCAGGAGCTCTGCAGTGGTGATACATCTGGTTTTGGCCAGAAATGTTTTGGCACTGCTCTCTGTAATCTGGCCAGATTCCCACAGCTCTGTAGCTCAGCAATTTGTCATGAACAAGTCCGTTGTGATTCGTCTTCTCATGGAAATTTGCAAAATTGTATACTAACTAGTCCTTCCCCCACAGCTGGTCTTTGGATATGATACCATGCGTCATCACTGGGTACTGGAGAGAGGACGTGGGCTACTACAAAATGGCAATGACTTCCACCTCATGGTCTGGAGTGACAGAGCCTAAATTCTGGGTTTATGTACTTACAGACAGGAATCCATGGGACTCTCTGCATGTCCATCTTTCTCTCTAATGGTAAGTGATATGTTTGCCAGGAAGCTGCTACGTTAGAAATGAAATAGCCATGCAATGGTTTTTGAAGAACTACATCATGAGTATGGGTGCAGGTTACACAAAACAACTTTCTGAGATATGCATAGAAAGACTGAGTGCTCTGAGGTTAGTATGACAGGGCGGATATGTCAGAGGGTGGGTAATCCGCTCTGCCTGGGAGAAACCCTACACGGTGCAGGTCCCTGGATGTCAGATCACCGGATACAATAGCTGATATGCTCCAAGGCACCCAAAGAGCACACCAGAAGTTATCTTCTCTAGAGACACTGCGTTAAAGAATTGGTGCCTAGTGTGCCACTGGAAACATTGTGATAGACAGGCCAAAGGAAGATGTCTTGGTCAACAAGCAAACAACCCCAGGACTACAGTATGATCTCTTCATGGAGAGTACACTATTTCTTCTATCCTTTTCAGATTGCATGAAAAATAAAGTAGTGATCCTATTGGTTCATGTTTTCATTGTTCAGCCATGCCTAGAAGGTGGGAAAAAACATTCACCAGGGGAGATACCAAGAAACAACTGAAAAAAACCCTTAAAATGTCTTGCACCACTACTGCAAGTAAATACTTAATAAAGATGGTGGGTTTTTTCACTTTTTCGTGTAAGCACCAAGCAAAATTCCTGTCCATTACCCTGTCTTACAAAAATAATCAAAGAAATTCAGAATAAAACCATGCCTATTGTTTCAGAATAAAAACACCTTCATTATGTCTTTGTAAAGGTCCAGTCTTCCTGCAGGTACACCTGGCAATTCCAGGGCTCTCAAAATTACACTGTAACAAAAGGATTTATAAAAATAAAAGACATCGGTGATCCACGTTTCCAAAGAAACCATCAATTCCAGTTAGATTTCTTATTTTAAAAACTAAGAAATGAACTAAATCGTGGTCATTCAAGGTCATTAGACAGAAAAATCATATTACATTTCCTTGGAAGTACTTCAAAATGCAGTAACAGAAGATATGAATCTCCTTCCTTGGCTGGTTCCAACAAGTACACAAAAGAGCCATGCCGCAGCAAAGGAGGGGAAACTTCTTTCAACCTCTTTGTTTGCGTATTTGTTCCATACTGACACTATACCCAGTGTTACCTGTACGCGCCTCAGGGCTGTCTAACCCCTGCTGAATGGCCAGTGTCCCCACCATGTTCCCTATAGAAACTGACCCAGAATATAGGAGCAAATCTTCCTTTGTCCAAAAGAAGGATGTAGACAAATAGCAACATGCAGCCAGAAAAAAAAATCCCCCGTTAGGTGCTGATGGCAGCTTCTGGGACCCTCTGCATTGCCAGCAGAGCACAAAGGGCTCCAAATGGGGCTGAAGTTCCTGCCTGGAGATTTTATAGCAATGGTTGTGGAAAGCAAAGCTCCAAAACCTATAATAAAAGTTCTCTCACTCCCTCTCTTTATTTTACTTTACAAATCTCCTGGAATGTGGCACCACCTAAATATTAGTCGTGCATCACTATCAAGCTGAGAGCTTGAGTAAACATGAAAAAATCACAGATAAGCTCATTCTGGCTTGTGAAAGCCAAAAGCAAGCTGCAATGTAACAAAGGCTGTGTGGCATGTCCTGTGATAAGGAAGAGCTTGTTCTGGGAAGGGCCCTTGGTTTCAATTTGCTAATTTCCTTTCTCTACAGCGTTGGCAGTAACAAGGGCGTAAAAGGCCTTTTTCTAATTTTTACTGGATATTTGGAAAATGTCTTATGTCTTCACTGATTCAGGCGCTCCCAGGGTGTGGATGGCACTTTTACTGTCAGCGCTAGCCAACACTCTCCCACTGTTCCAGTGTTTTTTGTCATTCTACATCCTGCATTGCTAGGTAAGGTAACCCATCATCTCAACCCATATTACCACCAGGGGATATAAAAAAAAACTAAAAGGAAATTAAGTTGGAACAGAGCTGACTGAATCTCTAAATACGGTGAGATCATTAATGCCAGCCATGCTAAGCCAATGTCTAAATCAGCTGCATTTTTAGTGGCCAAATTCTGGTCTGATTTACACTTACTAGATCCAGGTAAACGCCTTGGAAGTGAAGGGAGTTCCTGTGGAGCTGCATCACAGAAAAGCAGAAACAGAATATACCCTTTTGTTTAAATTCCTCATGGTTTCAAGAGTACAAATGAGTTGGGAAGAGGTTTTTTTAGGCTTATGAACTCAATGGAAAAAAATATCCAGAAAGACATAGATTTCTTAGGACTCTTATGTAGACACTAAAACCATGAATAGGGTACTACTAGATTATAACTCTTAGAGTAGCACTCCTGGGAGAAGAAATCAAACTCCTACAGAGCAAAAGGGAAAATCAGACTCATCTAGTTTCCATTCCGCATAATAGGATTTTGTTGTGTTTATTTCCACTTGGAAACAAGTTGTGCTTTTGACTTTATAACACATAAAATGTATTGTAAACTTATTTGTGTGAGAGCCAGCATTTCCCCAGATTCTGCACAGCAACGAGCATGATGAACTGAGAGCTACCCACTGGAAGCGACGCTTTGCATCATAAAATTCATAAAGTATCACTTTTTCCCTATATACCACACAGTACCTGCTTTCATTGCTTGTTTCATCATATTTTTAGTGAGACAGAAGACTAAATAATAAGATGTCAAGCCTGGCATAATGTTTTTAAGGTTAGAAAAATGGGGGGAGTGGAGGTCATTGCTACTGGAAAAGAACAACCTATTTCACACTAGCAAGATACAAGAGGGAGAACTGGAAGACAAAGGCTTCATCTCTGACTCCCATGCGGCACGTGGTGATGCTGCCTATGAATTGTCAGTGACTGGAAGTCCTCAATGATGTCAGGCTGTGAAGAGAAAGGTGTCACCATTTTTCCAGAGGCATAAAATGACCAAGTTAAATCCAGACTAATGAAGAGGTTCACTACACCAGGAGGAGGAAAGTACATTTAGGGTTTCAGAGGGGCCCTCTGCCTTGGTGAATGCATGCTGTGAGAGCACAGTGGTCAGAGGTTTCTCGATCTCCATGGTCTGCTGAGTCCTAAAGAGGTCCCAAAGTCCCTGACTGTTACGCAGAGCTGACAGATCTCAGCTTTCCTGCAGAGACCAGCCAGGCTGCTGTAGTCTCTTGTACGGCTAGCTGTGTTAGGCAGAGCAGGGTATATAATCCTGGAAAAAAAAAAAGCCTGGAAAAAAAAGCCTGGAAAAATTTTGCTGTGTCTTCCCCTGCCCCATTTGCCTTGGTTTCCCAGGACTGAAGTAGCTTACGATGAACAGAACCAAGTACAATCCTGATCCACGGGACACCACCACAAGGCTTGGTTTCATCTCCAGTTCCCTTTCTGCTCCCAAAGTATAGATATAACAAGCTTTGGAGTGGTCACGTCCTCTCGGCTTAGCTCTCTGCCCCTCCACCACAGAGTGGTCCCATCCTTGTTGCCACAGATGGATAATAGTCCCACGCTCACGCTATCCCCAAAATAAGCCCAGGTACCATCCGGGAGAGTGCTGGGTGGCCCAGTCGAACACAGGCCAAGTGGCTAACAGACATTCTGGGCAGTCACAGGAGAGCGCTCCAACCCTCACTGCCAGCATGGTCATTTTACTGGAATACACATGGCCCTTCAGAAGGCCGAGAAGGCAGGAGGGACTGCTGGACTCAGCAGTAACTGTACTGACTTGGGTTTACCGTCTGCTAGTTGCCATAGGGAGCTCCTCTGCCTTGGCACCGCAGTGCAGACCAGTCTGCCCCAACAGAAGTCCTGCGTAACTCTGCGCTGAGGAGCCTTGACTACCATGACAACTGCCTTTCCCTAACATAGTCCTGGTGACAATATTTAAGATGCTGTACGTGGAAGATAGACAACAAAACATTCCTGTTCCGGAGAATCCAGTCAGGGAGTAACCTTCCAGAGGAGACACAGAAAATTTCCTAAAGACACCCTCCAAAGCATCCTGTCTGAAAAACATCGGCGCCGTCACAGCACAAACCCCTACCCAGTCCCCACGGAAGAACAGCAAAGTGACCCTGTCAAGTCTACTCCTGGAGATAGAAGCTGCTCACATTTGAAGCCGTGTACAGACTTTGGATAGACTGCTAAATGCATAGTTTTGAACATAAATAGTTTGAATAAATGGTTTCAATTCAACTAAGAAAAAGACACATAGCATATGTTTCTTGAGCCCTCTCACCAGTTTTCTTGTGTTACTCATTCAGGGCTCGGCAGGGATGCTAACCAATCCCCTTAATATTGCCAGCAGTCTCCGGAGTTCAGCATCACTAGCAAATGCCAGGGCTTCCAGGGTATCTGTGATATTTGAAACAGAGCTTCAGCTATGGACATTTATTTATAGAGCACTTTCACTCCAAACTCCTGAAACACTGACCACAACCCCTGTTCTGGTACTAACAGGAATCCCTTTGCCAGTCCCTGGATTATTAAAACCTCTGGCAAGACTGCAGCAGCTTAATAGAGCAGCTCTGCACTACAGTGTGAGACAAGCAAGGAATGAAAATGTATCTAACTAAATTACATGCAAATGTCAGTTAAGCAAAATATAGTTACCCAAATGGAATTTGGACAGAGCCCTCGTGTTAACACCCTAGGTCTTGGCCAAAGTGCCAAAGCACTTCTGAAGGTTGAGTGGCCAAGAACTTGGTTTTACAGCTCATAATGTTTGCATTAACTAGTGGATTATATAATAATTACCATTTTAGTGATGTGTTGTGGCTCTGCATATTACAGGGTTTTTTATTCTTAATGGTGCTTGCCTTAAAAGGGTCTGTCATTCACTGTTGGTTTTTTTCCAATTCTGGGTGGGTTTAGTCCATTTAAAGTCTTGCAAGCACTCTATTTTCTATGTCTCTCTCTGATAAGAAGCATTTCTGCAAGAGTCGGTCATTCTGACAATAAAATCAAGACAGACAGATCAGGCAATTTTTCAGAGCAGAGCTCTTAGATTTGAAGAATTGCAGATTTTGCACTATGGTCTGCAAAAGTTCACTGCAATTCAAGGACAGTCTGCGTGACCTGCTCATAGCAGATTTTGGCAAGTCACTCTTTTTTTTTTTTTTTTTTCATTAGGCAAGTACAGGTGAAAAAAAATGTGAGCAGCAAAATTTATTATGTTCTATTGAGCATCAGGGGAGAGTAACTATGCAGCTTCAATACAAGACTGACACCATCTGGCTACTCCAGAGTTTGCAGGCATCACAACGTTAGCGTGAAATACTGCTTTTATACCTCTAAAAATACTTAATTTCAACCTCCAGTTCCAAGTAGGGGGATCCCAGGTGAACAGCCAGCACCACCAGTGTGCGCCCTATGGAAGCTGGAAAAGCTGAGGGCTCCCCAGCAGCAGGCACCCTCCTTCCATCGCTGCTCTCAGGGCAGCTGCAGTTATTTTATTACCACAACTCTGTGATGTTCCCAACTAAAAGCTGTCACCGGCGCCTGCTCTAGTAAATACTGATTTGTGTTTTTTGTTTATATCAGCAGGGTGAACATCTAGGTTTCGTGTTATCTTCTCAGGAACATGCAAGCAAATTAGGTGAGAGACAAGAATGTTCTTTGAGAAACCATAACATTTCTCCAAATAAATCAGCCAAGGCTTAAGCTAATGCACTTGAACAGTGTACTGAAGTCAATGAAATTGCTTGCATTCTTAAACTGAAATGACTGGATAAGCGCCTCCAAACAACAGTTTGAAATAGATATTTAACCAAATGCGGCCTGTTATTTACCCAAATCATGTACTGAGCTCGGATTCACAACCTATGAACTTCAAGCCCTCGGTGAAGGAAAGAAAAATAAGATAACAACCAAAATTACACTGCAGTTGAATATTGGATGACGATAAATAATTTCTTGCTTCCCTAGCTGCTTTTTCCCAGATGCTTGCAGCTTACTTATTTGCATGTCTTTGGAACAGGATTGCTCCTTCTTTGCACTTTCCCAGAAAGAAGTAAAGCTGACTGATTTCTCAAACTCAGTGAGTCAGAATGAGTCAGACCACAAGGATGGGAGAGGGGCCCCGGCACAAAAGTCTCCACGGAGGGTTTGAGGAAGAAGAGAGTTCTGAGCCGCACACTCCCTTTGTGGAGCTTTTGCTCAGATGCCACGATTATTTCACTTTCCCCTGCTCAGATCAGCGAAGAAATTGAATTTAGTCCTTGCTGACTGAGAAGGTGGATATTTGCATTTTTGGGGAAGGAGCAGAATTACGTAATAAACAATAAAGAATATGACCCAAAGAAGTCATCATTACAATTATACAGTGAGACACTTGAAAGATATTATAAGCAGATGGAGAAATAGGATTTTCAAAAGTATGAGGTTTCCTTAATAAGAACTCCATCTGGGATTTAAAGTTTGCAGCTTTTTCTGGTTTCCATAGAAAACTATTTGCATATCTTAACATAATTCAGATTATTACTGTATGTCCGCAAAATTTACTAAAGGAGTGTTCTAACTCTACCCAGAGAAGGAATCTTCATTCTTCACACTGTGTATTTTGTGTGCTTCATCTTGAACAGATTCATTTTTTCCTTCCTTGCAATCCTGAAAACTGAAGACAAGAGTAAAGAAAGAATTAAGAAATCCCAAATATACTTCTCTTCCTAATAAATGGACTTGTGGGAGCCTAACTGTTTCCCAAATACATCTTGGAAAACAGCCATCGCCAGAACTACAAACTGCAGCTATGTGAATATGTGTGTGGTTTATTTGCCAAAAAATGATCAAATAAAGAAATAAAAAACTCTTTGTCCTAAAATGAACTTTTCTTTTCTCATTTCCTTGGAAAAAACAGACAAATCAGTGCAAATCATTTGAGGACCAAAAAGAAATGAAATGTCTTTTTTTTTAGACTTTCTGGCTTTTTTAGCCTATTTAACCTACTACAAACATTTGCATTTGTTAGGAAACAATCTTCTTGCTGAAAATAAGGTATTTCATTTTATTCAGGTTACCAGATTAAATGCAAATGCTTCTCCCAGTGTTTGTTGTTCTGTGTCCTGTCCTGAAGGTACTTAGCACTTCTGACCATGCCCTGTTATTAACACCGCAGCAGCTCTGTAAGATGGAGCCAAACCCTTCTGCGGTGAGTTGTTACTCTCTGCACCTTGCTGGAGAGCACTGGACTGGACTGGACTGGGCTGGGCTGGACTCTCTGCTAGGGGAGCACCTCTTTTCTCTATGGAGGTTCCTTGCTGCATTTATGTGCGGTTTTCTAGCTTGTATCAAAACGGGCCAGTGACAATTTATTAAAAATTCACACAAGCATTTCCACAAGTTCACACTCTGTTCTAATCACAGATGGACCCAAATTGCAAAATCTGGATCCTGAATTAAATGTTCTTTTGCTTTGGTGTGTCAGATGCAAGGTCTTGCCTTCACTAAGGGGAAAAAAGAAAAATAAGAAAACAAAAAAAGAAAAAGAAATAAAAGGAAAAGATGCATTCCTATTTTGAATTAGCTAGCTAAAGGCAAAAACCTAGCAAATGCAAAGAAGCTCATAGTTTTCATTCTCTACAGTCTTCAGCTCAATGTTTACTTTATTCGAAGCCTATAAACTGTCCTGTCTTCAATGGAGTATTATGGTGCATTAATTGCTCTGAGTTACAGGTTATAAACAGATCTTTACTGAGGAAAATACCCAAGTATCTGGGCAAGGCCTAGTTCCAACCTCAGGAAAGCAGAAATATTAAAGCACTGATATTAAGACACTTATCACTGGTTGTGCGGCCAGAAAGCTGCACATGGTCAAAGGCAATGCCAAGGATGACAGATATCACTCAGACCTCCTGTACCAGGGGGGAAATGAAGGAATTCTGCAGAAGACACTAGTCTTTTGCTGCTTTGCGTGCAATGATAGGAGAGCACCTCATTTTGCCTATGCTGGTTTGTGACCAATAGTAACAGCATTTTTTCACACTGTTATTTTTGGCTGATCTGTGTGTTATGACACAAGGAAGGGAAAATGAAGACCAGTCAAATTGTATCATAAATGAGATGATAATGATGAAAACACTTTAATTTCAATGTGCACTTAACAGTTTTTCTGTGCCCAGCAGTGCTTGGAATAAGATGAACATGTTTTGCAGTACTGCCAGATCCCATAACGTCGCCCAGCACCAGAACTGAGAAGGGCTGCTCCCTCCAAAGATTCCTGCAATTACACCCTTCCACGGAAGGTTTAACCTTCAGTAGCCTGTTAGGAAGAAATGTGTTTTAAAACAGACTTGGAAATAGAAAAGTTGATTACGACACAGTTATGCAGAAAGAGTACGGCACAGAAGACTTCACAGAGAGGAGTCTGGGACAACTCAAACCAAACCCAAAAAATTAGGTCTTTTTTTCTGTGTTACACCCAGCATCTTAACAGATACCTCAATGGGACTGCTACAGCTAGCTGCTCTGTTTCGGTTTATCTTCAGTCATATTAAAAGATTCTTCTGACACATTCTGAAACACGTAAAGGGTTAAATACATCTGCTGTGAACAGTTAAAATTCAGTGGATCACAAATATTGCAATCAAAGCCAAAATCTTTGGATTGCAGTGTCAGCTTTATGATAGTACTTTGTAGCACAAAATGTATCCATTTCCATTTCATAAGCATTTTTTATTTGTTATGGTTTTTGTATGTCTTTTGAAATCCAGAAAACCTTTCAGCACAGCATGCTGTAGCACCAGCTAATTTTTCCTTTAGAATTTGTATATTCCCTGGAAGATTATCATTGTGAAATTTGTACTGTTTCATGATTTATGCTTTTTCCCTGTGCCAGATAAATACATACTTGTATAGTGCAACATATTCTCTCACTATCGAGTCTAAACTAAATACAAACACACAATCTATTGAATGCTGACAAAGTTTACCATATTAGATCATTTACATTATGTTTGACTCCTCTCCTCCAAATTCATTTAAAGCCTAAAGAGCCAGCATAATTCCAGAAGCAATCAGAAGGAAGACCTACAGGAGATCGATAGGGAATTCTAGATTTAGTGTCTTTGAATCCAAACTGCTGGCAAAGATTGCAGGGTGGGAAAAAAAAAAAAAAAAAAGTAAACCATTTAATGGATTTTCTAAATAAACGTCCAAGATTTTTTTTATCATGCAATGAAGCTTTTTTACATATGTAATCTTCACTCTTTTCCAACTCCTGTCTGTCAGTGGAAATGTAATCTTTTATATACCAACAAATGAAAGCTCTCAAAAGAAAAAATAATGCAGAAGAATGCACGATAGCTATAACTTTTTTAAAAACAGAGTTGACTAAATATTGACCATTTGACCTTGAGTACTGTAAGGATAGACTTCATATCAGAACATCTTCTTTTCATTGTTTTTATTTTTAAGCAGTGACTAACTATAGAAGCAGCACCACATTTATGCTACCATAATTAATGTGGTGACAGCTTTTCCATTATAAATTTCTATTTTCAGGGATTCTTCCACTCATCTGTGGAAGACTGTTCCAGGCAAAAACTTTTTGAAGTGCAAAGATCAAAGATCGCATTAAGCTTCATGTTTAAAAAACCACAAACTTGTACCTTTTTTCTTCAGCACAGCAAGCCAAAAGTTCAAAACAACAATGTAAGAAAGGATAAATGGGTCTGGCCTCCTTTACTTTGGCTTCACACTGGATAAAGTGATAGACTTTATATTCTTAACAGTAGACATTAATATCAGAAGAGCATTAAACTGCTTTTGAGGCAGCATGAGGCTGGCATTTACTGTCACAATTTAAATTATTTCAGATCCTTGCAAGACAAGATTGTCATCTAGGAGTTTCAGAAATAATAATTTTAATTTAAATTTTAGGTAAATATTGATTTCAGAAGAGCTATGATTTTTCCCACAGCAGCTTGTACACAGCAAAAATTTTATCAAGGGAATGTTTGAGTAACAGGGATAAATAAAGTGAACATTTATTTAAGTGTTGAAAAGAATGAAAAATACTAAATCAAGCAGAAGATTCAAAAATATTAAAATGGTCTAAACTATATTACCTATATCTCATTAAACAGAACAAAATAACCCTTCTAAAGCATTCCTCTGTGTCTGTATTTGCATTGAGATTTGTATTTTTGCAAGGCTGAAGCTGCAGTACAAGGATATCTATAAAAACATAAACAGATAGGGATGAAATCCAAAGAGACAAACTATCAAGAAGGAATCTAAATGATTTGGCACTAAAGAAGCACCATGTCTATGCTATTTAATCAAAAATATTTTTGAAAGTTTTTTCTTCTTTTGTTTATAAATACGTGCAGCAATTTTGATGTTACAGGATATATATAAAATAATAGGCTATAAATCATTAAACTTGACAATCTTGTTTCACTTGACATTTATGTTTTATTTTTGTGATGGAATTTTTTGTAGTCTGTCTCTAATTATAGGAAGATTTTTTTTTTTCTATAGTTTATTTGACTACCTTCACCACTTCTCAACATATGCCATATTTAGGACGTGATATAACTAGTAATGTGTATGAAGCCACACTACTGTATCCATTTTAGGGACAGCTAAGAAATGCACCTCTTTTAAGTGAGTGTTTAAATCCCCTTCGGTTAAATATCGGTCCCAATATGCAGTCTCAAGCCAAGATGAACAAGGGCCTAGTGGAGAGTTTTGTCAATGGCTTTGTGGAATGAAACTCAACATATTTTTGTCCTTTTAATTTTAATTCAGAAAACTTGGCATTATGAAAGTTAACTTCAGATGGCTCTACAAGAGGGATCTGGACAGGCTG
>VXBO01013796.1:3361-15384 GCA_013400135.1 Rhinoptilus africanus
GAAAGCACAGTATATCTAATTACTGCATAAAGAAAGGAAATGTAAAATCCATTAATCTGCCTTTATTTTTCTCCAAAGTGATGCTTATGTTCCCATGACAATCCAAACAGCATCCATGCTTGGCTGTAAGTATCATCCCTCATAGAAACTTGGATTGTTCCATTTAACCGTATATTTTTATACTGTTTCTGTGTACGTGCTTCTATAAAATCCAAAATTAAGAACACATTCACAAGAAGTCTAGCCATTGCTAGACTTCTGCTAGAGCAGATCTTTCCAACCACATAGGTTACGTAAAGTAATCAGATTTTTTTTTAAAAAAAGCACCATTTTTGATAACTGCACTGAAAATTTTCTATACAAATCCAAGCAATATCTTTTGCAATCAGAATTATTCTACAAGAGTTTCATAATCTTATTCTTCTAACAAAAGAAAAAAAAAACACAAAACATTTCAATAGAGAACATAATTAAGACAGATTCTACAAGTTTACTGTGCTGTGGAAGGTATCAAGTTGCCAGTGCAGAGTAATACCCAGAATAATTCACTGAATTAATAAGCTTAATAAAGTCCACCTATATTAGTGAGACAGCAAAAATATCTGTAAGAATTCAAAAAAACCTGAGGTTTTTCCAAAGTTGACAGAAATGGCTAGTACATAGGCTCTAAGAAAGTATCAGAGATTTACTTGAGCAAAACTATTAAATAAAAACCTTTTTTTTTAATCTCAGACACAAGGATTTCTCACCATCATTTATTTCTCAAGAAGGTATTTTTCTCTTTCTTGGTAAGTCTGAACAACTGGCTTTTCCTGTTTCTCTAGTCCTTTTTTCTTAAGTGATCTTAAAGGATGCGTTTGGATTGCAGGACGATTTAAAGGACATGTCCGATATTGTTATTCTGTGAGATATTGCCTATGGTTCGAGATGTGGTGATCCTACAGAAAACCTCAGTGTTTTACTCCATTATGGCAAGTCTTCCTAATACAAACTGCATTCATGTTTACAACAGCAGTGAATTCAGAAGACCAGAACATGCAACACTGATGCTGAATAAAAAGGCAGTTCATCTGTTACATAGCTCACTTTAGAAAACAACAATACAACATTAAGCAACATATGAACTGCAAGGCATGTAGCGTCCCTATGGTTCTTTTTTACGGGCAACAGTGAGGCATCAGCACAGTCACAATTGTTGTGAGAAAAAGCACTTGTTTGCAAAAGTACTGATACAGCCTCTGGAATATCTACTGTAATCTCTGACAGACATTGTATGGACATATGCAAATATAGGAGGAGTTACATCTAGAGGCAGCATAACTTCACATTTCAACTGGTAGAATAATTTTAATGGTACCTACAAAACCACTGCTTCACTTACACTTTAAAACAACTAGTGCACAAGGTACTGGCCTTGGATCACATGGACATTAGTTGTACTCCTTGGTTCCTTTAACAGTAAGAAGTCAAATGGTAAATACTGGAAACTAGAAGTAAAATTTAATCATTGAGACATGTTGAAGAGCAAAAAAAGTAGTTTTCAGAAAACTGGAAACAATATAAGCCTCTCATGTGGAGGCAGCAAATAACAGCAATTCAGATTGAATATACTCATGCTGGGAAGGAATAGTTACTAGCAGAGATGGATCATTATTAAAATCGCGGGTGATGAGTTTCCCACCTCCCCAAAGTTTCTCTGTTCTTGTTTTAAATCTTATGTTGAAATTAAAGTTCTTAAGAAACTTTATATGACATTGTCCCCCTCAAATGACATCCTTTATATGAAAATGCTATAATTACATTATGATAATCCCCACAGAGTACTCGAGAGGTATATTCACTTTGTTAATATCTACTTTTGTTTTTGCTTTAGTTACTTTACAGGTAGGACGCCTAGCACAAATGTAGTTATCCCAATCACACAGTGGATATACTTTCAGAAGGCTCGGACACTACAGGCACTACAGCAAAACTTTTCTAATGCAGGCTCAGCCTAAATTTCCCCACTGGCAAGTCTGACCTACTGCCTTATATCCAACAAGGAATAGTCTTAGAAACTAGAGAAAAAAAAAGAAAACACAAGAATTTATTATTTCCTCTTCTTCCCTGACCTCATTACTCCTAAATCATAATTCTGGAGCGCTTAAAATGAAATGCAAGAGCTTCTAATTTGAACTGCAGAACAGAGCTACCTCAGAATCACCTTCACTCTCTCCTTATTACAGTCCTCTGCTTTTAAATGAATATACTAAACAAATCTGAAAGTAAGTCTCTCCCATTTCCCTTTAGGGGAGTTAGGCTGTGTTTTAATTCATTTTAATTAGCACTTCATGCCTTCAGTATATGCACACACACACAAAACATGAGAAAACAAAAAATGAGAAAACAAACCAGTAGAAGGAGGCCTTGACTCTCTCTCCCCCCACCCCCCCAGCTCTTCCCCTCCGTCATCTAAAGCCATTGAAACATTTATGAGTCTAAAGTTCATTATATATTAGCAAACAAACAAAACAAATCTGAGCTTTGGGTGATTTTGATCCGACAGCTTTGAGAAAAAAAAAAAACAAAAAAACCCAAAAAGAACAAAAAGAACAACACACACAAAAAAACCCCCACAAAACAAAAAACCCAAAACCAGTATGAGTTTTTAAGATGCTCTGTGTTCCTCCACATGCCATCTTCTCATTCTCCTCCAAATGCAGGCATGCAATCACTAATGCTCTCCTAAGTCACTTGTGGGTATCAAGAGGACTACAGGACAATGTATAATATCCTCAGTTCTAGTGGTTAATATTCTAAAGTGCCTCTTCATACCATAATGTATTTTGAAAGTTAATGATTGCAGAGGTCATAAAATACAGAACCTACTCAACTCAAAGGTCAACAGATGCTTTTGTAGCTACATTTTTGCCAAATCACATGGTATATATCCGTTTTGTTCAGCATGGCATGAACTGACAGCCACCCCTCTGAATCAGTCACTAGAAGAAAACATGAAGATCAAAGAGATGAACCATGCTGCTGTAAAATGACCTTCAATTTACTAGTACAGGCAGAGAGAGAGAATAAGTTTGCAGACAGACGTGCCTTTCTGAAGAAAGGTTGTTTCTGAAAGAGAGGTTGTTTTATCCCCTATGTCAAATGTATATAAAGCAATCCTACTTTCATTGAATGACCCCAAAAAATGAACATTTTCTGATGCAGTATCATGAAATAATACTATTGTAGTGATTAACCTCCACTAGGTTAAATATCTGTCTTTTTAAAAATCACCTTTATATGAATTCCAGCTGCTTTCTTACACAGTCTGACAAGGATTCTAAAGAACATTTTAGCCTTCCTTCAAGAGCAATTTTACTGGCAGCATCAATTTCACTCCTGAAAAAATACACCATTTGCTGCATGTTTCTGTCTTTGCTTTATGAGATATTATTACCCAACTGCAGGTGCTCAGGAGGAATGGCTTGATTTTTCTCTTAAATTACCACCATTAAAAGGTTACTAGTGACACACAACAGATTGGTACACATAAAACAGATTTTGTATCAGATTATTAGCTCACTGTTAGGACCATATGAGGCCACTTATCTATGTAGCTTGTCACTTTGCTTGCATTTTCTGTTTCAAGTAACACAAAGAGGTAGCACTGTGAGTGACATCTAGACTGACGCCTGTAGTAATTTTCCAGTGCCTGTCAGTCTAAAGACAAAGCTTCATGAAAGTGTTTTCTTTTACAGAGCACCAGAGGAAATTTAGTGGGAGTAGGAAAGAGACAGCAAACCTGTGGGAAGGCTACTGCCACTGTGTTCCTTGCATACATTATATAAACAAGGCTGGCACATTCTTTGATGTTGCTGATTAGGTTTTGGGCTAAAACAAAGCTGCTCCTGAGAAAGAACTGTGCCAGTTGTCGTGGTTTGGCCTCAAAGGGCAATAAAGAACCACGCGGCCGCTCTCAAGCTCCCCCCCACCCCGCCACGGGGAAGAGTCAGAAGAAAAAGGCAAAACTCGTGGCTTGAGACAAAGGCAGTTTAAGCAAACAGCAAAAGGAACAAGAAAACAACAACAGTAACACGGATAGAGGAATGTACAAACACGATTACGGTACCACCGCGCACTGACCAGAGCCGGGACGCTCCGGAGCCGCAACTTCCTGCCCTCTCCCTCGGCAGCTCAGGCCCCGCACGGCTCCCAGGGGATGTGTCCCTGCCCTACCTGTGTCTCTGCCCGATCCTGGGGAGAATCAACCCTGCTCCCGCCAGAACCAGAACATTATCCACCCCTTATTCCATACACCATCTATGCCATGCACAGATCTTACAGGTTCCAATGAATTGCTGCCACTTGCCTGGTTCAGTACAGAGATACTTATTACTATAGATGCCTACCAATGACCCAAAAGAACAGTTGCTGGAATAAAACGACCAGGAAGTTTACAATAGTTAAAAATTAAAGTGATCAACAGCATTAGGTGAAGTCAATCCCCTCTGAACATCTGGTCATCCCCTTCTAATAAACCCTTAGGTTTAACAGACCTCTGAAATACCAGGTCTACTAAATTATTTCATAAAGCAAGACTGGGGATTAGCTTACTGGTAAGATGACCAACACAAAGAGCTTTATTCCTACACAAAGTCTTGTAAAATATTACAAATTTTTGCCTGACAAATTCATGTTGCTGGATTGGGATCTCTGAGAAATAATTGATTTGCTTATTAAACTATGAACAAGAGATACATATAGAAGGATGAGTAGACAATTTCTGTACTTGGCAGCCACAGAATCACAGAACAATTGAGGTGGGAAAGAAACTCCTGGAGATTGCATAGTGCAAACCCCTGCTCAGACTCGAAACCAAAAAGCAGACAATGGTTAACATGCTTAAGAGTGGCCCACTTCCCTATAAATCAACATAATATCTTAATCCCACCAAGACTAGTAAATATTTCCTACTTTTATGTGCAAGTTCCATTTTTTTCAAATAATTATGTGCCTGTGCAGTTTAGACCTCAGAAGTTTCAGCTGGTAAATTTTCTACCTTGAAGTTACAGGTGTATTAATAAAAATATTTTAAATCTCTTTACGGAATGTTGCTGTTAATGATTAAATACTGACTTTTCCTGAAAACATCTTTTCACTAGCAAAATATAATAAAGGTCCTCCAAAATAAAGCATGGAGTATATATATATTTGTAGACCGCAATTAAACTACAGTTTTAATCCTAATTAACTGGCATATTCTTATTGGTATCTAGAATTTGCCCTTGAAAATAGATAACATCAGCTACAAGAGAGAAAAGATTAGGGTTACAGGACATGCTTGCATGTTGTTTTTTCAAAGTTGGATACAGCAGCATTTTCATCAGAGCAAAGTTTCCAGTACTAAAGGACAACTGTTTCATTACATTTATCTAATTATTCTGATTGTGATAACAGTTTAATTTTCTTTAATTACATTATTTACCAAATTCAAAGCCATGGAAGGTTCACAACTTGGGGAGAAAGCATTCTTGAACTTTTTCTTTTTTCCTTTACTTCTGTTTCTAATGACAGAATGATGGTCTTGACTAAACTATGGGACAGATATGCAAAGCCTAGTTTGTGTGAGTAATTATGCCATTTAGATCTGGAAAAATTTTCTCAAAAAATAATATTGCAAGACCAGTGATGTAAACAACACACTGGCAAAAACTCAGGGCAAACGATGTTGGTGACATCTTTCTAAACTGTATTACTACATTAGACTTTCATCTTTTTTGAGTTCAACTGGCAACACCATCAATGCAAAAAGATATTATAGTTCCATTCTGGTTTCTGATGCACACAGACCAATGAAATGATTTGACCAAAAAAAAAAAAAAAAAATCAAGTTTACAATAATCTTACCCAAAAGGCTGTTCACCTTAAACAGTTGTGTTTGAAAAGCTAATCTGAATCCAAGACCTCCATGTGGCATAGTAGGTCTTCTCTGGAGGCACAAGAATAAAACGTTTACTGCCACTAGGATTTAAAACATGTTGTAATAGTGGAAAAATACACAGGGCAGGCGTATCTAGTATCTAGTTTTACACAGCTTTGTCATTGCAGTGCATATAATTCCTTCTCAATAGCAACCTGGTATAAAGAGCAATAAAATACGTGGAAAAAAACATCCCACTGGATCAAGGTACAAACCACCTATGTAAGTAATGCAGAAGTATTTCTTCAATATTTGCTTTTATCATAGGATAATTTCATTCTCTTTTTTGCAACGATATCAAAATAGACTATAAAGTATCCCAGAAAACTGAGAAGAAAATTTAAAGCTTTTCCCTTCCACCTTTCTGACACTGGCATCATTATGGCTTTTATGGTAGTCAAGTACTATGAAAAACTATCACAAATTATTAGCTTAGTGTCTAATTGAATATGGCAGCATAGTCTCTCAAGGCTAACTTAGAGTGAGGGAAAAAAAAAATCTTTCTGAAAACTATGCTATTTAAACTATAGCCTTAATCAATAGTAGTTATCAACCCACTATCTTTCTCCATGGTAAAACTCAATTTAGATTCAAGCACTAAAGTCTTATGTACTCAAAAAATACTGTTGGTCACATTTCAGAGCTAGAAGTGTGGCAGAATTAACATATTTTATCAGCTGCAAGACTTATTATTTAGTCAAATAAAAAAGGAATAGATTTCAGCCAACACAAGTAACATGAAATTTTGAAATATTAACAGTAGTGCAAATATTCAAAATATACTAAAGAATAAGAAACCTGTACAAAATAAAACAGATAAACATTAGCTTCTTCTTTAGATACAAAATTCAAACAGCATCTAAAAACCAGTTAGCAACAGACACACAAGAACAAGATGAACAAGAATATTAAGCAGTTCATAAAAGCATGTCTTTCAAGAACATTATCAGTGTGATAATGCCAGCTAAAAGGTCAGCTAAAAGGTAAAAGCACTTGACTTTACTTTGACTGTTAACCAATAGCCTTGCCGGTAGTGTATTTAAACCAGCTATATTAGGGTAAAAGATTATAAGAGAGGCTACACAGCAGGCACAAACAGACATCTTTGGAAAACAGAAAAAAATGTCTCCAAAACCCATAAATGGAAGTTATTACACCTTCTAGTTTTGTTCCTGCTAGTGAAGACCAATCACTTGTTCCCATTTAGAAGCACTTGGAAACTGATGGGGTTTCCAACATCATGGTATTCCTTATGTCACGCACTGCTCTTTCAAAACTGAACTGTCACCATCTCAAAGAGCTTACATTATTTTGAATATCCTGTCGAAAAATCTATAACCAGGAGATGAGGGACTATTTCCCTATGTTCAGTCTAAAACATTCCTTATTTTCTGAATTTTGCTTTGACTGTACATCTTTTAGCCTTCTAAATTATCACTGTCCATCCTTCAGAGGTCTCTACCCACAGAACAACTTTTAACTTTTGATCCATTCAAAAAAAAACCCAACACTATATAGATAGTTTGTTGGCTGTGTTTTGGAATGGAGGGGTTTCTCCCCTCTCTTTAGTTACTAAGGAACCCTTAAAGCATTTATTATTGCATACCAACCAACTTGTAACTCCTGTCTCAAAGAGTTCATGTAGCAGAGGCCTTAGTGGATGTAGTCAGTCTTTTTAGGCATTTAGAAAATTGTAAGCAATTACTAATTAGTCAAAAGCCACGTCTTCCAGGACTTTAAGTGGGACTATAAGAATCAGGCTACACAGAACAAGAAGTAATCTTTTTACAATGGCATTTTTTGCAAGCAGCATAAGCATTTGATAGCAGCATTTCCAAAAATAGAGTAATTTAGAACTGCATGGAAAAGATTTCTCAGGAGATTAGTAATTGGATGCAGAGCATTAGATCATGAATGATTCAAACATAATCCAGCTCAGCACTGACCTTTAGTTGTTACTATTAGAAAGCCTAAGAAAATAAGCTGATGATCTCATTCCAGCCTTTAGCAAGAAGGTATCAATTTCACAAAACCACAGACACATTTAGAATTAATTGTCACTCTGGTTGTCAGTCACCACAAGGAGTTCATGGATTGTGTGATGCTTCAGTCTAAGACATTGTCTAGACTCTTTAAAAAGGTACATTTTTCTACCTTAAAGCAGCTATTATGTACAAACCATCCTCAGATACAGAGACAGAAAGGCCAGATACTTCAGTATTTCTCTTTTCACCATGTGAACGCAATAATTTGACTCTTTATAAGTTGTGTTGTGGAGTTGTTTGGGGGTTGGTTTTTTATGGGTTCGTGTTTGGTTTTTGGTTTTTTAAGACGCCAACAGAAACTGAAGGAAGTCATTTGAAAAGCATATACTACCACTCCCATTTCCAGCCATAGAAAAATTCACAGAGATAAAAATCAGAAAGAACAGCTCTAGTATTCAAGTGCCTTTTGTACCCCAAAACTCATTTTATCAGTAGGACACCATTATTTTGGCATGTGGTGAATTTTCATCCACCTCATTTCTACTCTTATTCAAAACAAATCAGATACTACAGCATCAACTTCTGCGCAAGAGTTGCAGAGGATAGACATCCCCAGGCGGATTTTTATTTGTTGTGTTTGTGTTTGGTTTTTAGTTCTCTAACATTTAACATTTTCTGATTTCTTGATTACCCCTTGATGGAGATGGAATGTTCTCAATGAAGAGAGAAAGCAGGGGTCTGAAAACTAACAATGTAAATCAAAAGTGAGCATAGGCTGCTCAGAAGATTTAATATCCCTGTAGAACATAATGCTTCTTACATTATGGACTAGTGCAACAGAAATGCATGCAGGACTTGAATCAGAGCACATGGAAATGGAAAACAGCATAAAAAGGCCACCTTGTGGAGGAATTTAACTTTACTGATATGGTGACAGTCTGCAGTTGAAAAGACTGAAGAGAGGCAGGAAGGGTGCCAAAAATCTCCATATAGCTCTGATTAAAGTCTATTGAGTGCCACTTGGATCCTACCACCAATTCCTTTAAACACTGACTCTCACTTCCAGTGTAAACAGCGATTGTTAAGGTGCATAACGATAATTGTTTACACATTACTTCAGCTTCCGAATGCTATTCTTCCTAAACATTTATTAGCTTTCAAGCTCATAAACACTACTCTCCTCAGTTTACCATACTGCCTATAAGCTCAATTTAGTGAAACAGCCTTCTCTCCCCTGTCATTGAGAAATGCTGTCATTTCAAAACAGATGCTGCAAGAAAACTTGTTCTAAAACTTAGAACTTATTACTTATTAAGCACTAGCTCAATCAGTAAACAAAAGATCTCATTCTCCAGATAAAATGCACTGACCAGTGCACCCTTAATAATTACTATTCCTAACAAGAATTCCCACACTTCTTTAATCTGATTTTATACATACTACTGAAATATTAAAGATCCACTGCAAATATCATTTATGTGAATATTTAAGTGTAAAATTATCCTTGGTAAAACCAAGACAAATTTGTCTCCTGTTTAAGGGGGCATCACACAGAAATTGACTCACAAATGAAAGGTTTACAGAATTCAATCTACAAAGAAAATTAAGCTTTGTAAAGATTCTGGGCTATATTTTATTTTAAGACTAAGCAATCACTGACTGTAAAGCCATTTTTAAGTTACTGTAAACAATTAACCATAGTCTATTGTTCATTCAGAATTAGTTTTGTGAATATAAATGGAAACAACATAAAATACAATTTCTGCAGTAAGTCACAGGTGTCTTTTGTTCTTGACCTTTGTGCCTCAATCAAAAGCAGGTGAACATGTACTAATGCTCTGCAGTTTCTGTTCTGACTCTAGGAGCCAAGAAAACTGCCTTTACTCATTTATCATTAAAGTGGATACACCGGCAAAGAAAGAAGCCTGCTGATTACAAGTTTAGGTTAACTCATTAGTACCATCTGTATAAATAGCTTACATGTCTGCTTTTAATGATCAGAAGAAAATATCACTCTACTTCAAAGATACATTATATAATTATCTGCACTTCTGGATTCTATCTATAAACTAATTATTTGTTTGGTGCTGTAAGCAATTAGGGTTTGTTACTGGAGATGCTATTCAACATGGTGGAAATTAGTTTCTTTGTACTAACTTTTTCACCCCTTTGACAAGAGGCTTCTTTTTATGCTGTATTTTGTAAAAGGACATGGAGGTGGCTGTCTTGGGAAGGTTTTGTTACTCTTGTGTACTTAATAGCAATTTTGAAACATTCCCATCCAAAGAGGTAGGATACAATTAACTTTGATTTGAAAGGATGTTCTAACCATTCTTTTCTGATGCTACTCCATTTTTGGTTTTTACTTTCAGCTGTAGCTTCCTTTGAAATTAGGCCTAATCCCAATAAAGGGAGGGGGAATAGCTGATCCCACTTTAAAATTTCCTTGGTACTGATGTATTCATAATGTCCTCATTACTAATAAATAAAACACACAAATTTCAATATTTTCTTTTTCCCATCACTTGTGATATCCAATACTCCCCTAAACAACCTTCTTCTGTCCACTCATAAGGCTCTTTAATTTGCTACCTCTTGCAGACCACAGGGACATTTTCCATTGCTCCTAATTCCAGGACATCTTTGTCTGTTCAAAATACTCCCAACATTTAATGCTTTGTGCAGCACTTTTGCTCACTTTAAAGTTCCGGGTTCCATACTTGTATTTAAATTTTAATTTATTTCGTATGGAGAGTTTTCCCAACCATGACACATCCCCACACACACGTTTGCAACCTCTGTTGAAAGCAGTAGAATTCAGTAAGCTTAAACCAAGAAGAAACTAAACCATAAAACATTGCATCACACATCTCTTAACCAGAAAGCTTCAATGTTTAGTTATTTTCTTTCACTAAAATGGCAGAAGTTTCGACTGAGGTTCTCTTGAAGTGTAAAATAGCAAGCAAATCTCAAATTTCTCCACACTTACAAACTGTGCTAACACAAGCCATAGCTCAGATCCTCGCTAATTTCAGTAAGCATAGGATCAACACAAATCAAACCCTTTTTTAAAAGTATTTGCTTACTATGCGAGTTTGTATGTATGTGTAAGGGGGAGTTGGAACTTCTGTGTTCCTAATAAAAGACTATAAATTTCTTTCAAAAATGAACAGTCAATGAAAAATACAGAAAAAGTTAAGACAGTGACTTTTAAACACACTTTCAATATTCATTTAATATGGATTTACAAGCATTCGTATTATTACATGTGTATAATTTAGCAAGGATGTCCAATATTTACTAGTCCTTGGGAAACACCACCACAAAAAACAAACACATACACAAAATGACTAAAAAAATAAAACCAAAAAGAACCTCCAGCAAAATACTAATTGCTTTTGATAGGCCCAGTTCAGACTACTGCTGAAATCAGCCAAATCTGAAGAGGCCATACAATACAATTTAAAACACTTTGCAGGAGGCAAATGAAAAAGTATCCCTCAACCCAAGATACTTCTCAAGCATATCACGTTACTTACCGCACTTTCCTCACAATAGCTCTACTCTTTAAAGTCCATTTCTATATTCATGCATAATTTATATCCACACCAACTCGTTGACCTCTCTTGTAAATATATATAGGGGACTATAACAAAGTTGCAGTAGAAGCTGTGGGATGATGTACGTTTATACACACACTTTGGAACAAGATGTCCTTTTACTGACAGGAACCTAAGACATTCATATGACTCGTATACTATGCATACACATTATGCAATTTATGCATATTTATACATTATGCATGTGTCGTGGTTTTGGCTTCAGATGGCAACAAAGAACCACGCCCCGTTCGCTCCAGGCTTTCCTGATGGAAAGCACAAGGAAAGGGCAGAACTCGTGGGCTGAGACAACGGCAGTTTTAATAGAATAACAAAGGTAGCACAAAAAAACAACATTAACAACAGTAACAAGGACAGAGGAGTATACAGACGCGGTTAGGGAACCGCTGCTCACCGACCCGCACCCGGGGCGCCCCCGCCGCTCCAAGCAGTAACTGCCCGCGTGGCTCACATGGGATG
>VXBO01013797.1:919-11618 GCA_013400135.1 Rhinoptilus africanus
TATATGCACACACACACAGAAGCAATTCTCTACTTAATTCCCAAGTAAAATTTTCTTAGCTACATATTCAACACAGAAATTTAATTAATCCAAGCAAAGATTATTCTGAAGTAACAATCAGAAGATTTCTCTGTTTCTCATGTTTTTCCATTCCTTGATTTTGAATAAAGGAACTGAAGCGTTACGGAATTATTTCTTTCCAATTATTACTTCATTTCTATGCTGGACTTGTTATTCAAGGATTATTCTTAAAAATTATTTAGTGAACTCATGTTTGAAATTTTTTGTTTTGTCTGTCAACTGTGTGGAACAACTGCTGCTTATAGGTAGGAAAGAGCCATCAAGCAAATGTGACATTACTGTTGTGTCTTACATTGTACTTACTGACTTACAGCTGGATTTCCTCCAGTTTGTCACTGTCACTTTTGTTTCCACTTTGTATGTTTTTCATTATATGCAATATTATTTAATATTCAAGAAAAACCCAACAGCTACATTTAACTCTGAATCATTCTCATTGAATTTTTTGTTTACATACAATCCTATAACTGTATTATACTAGATAGATACCTAATTTTTAGATTACTACAACCAGGGAATGGATGCACCTTTGTATGTGCTTCAATGGATTGTTTGTTAGTCTTCAAACCAAAGAATAATGGGGAAGGATTTGATATTTTTTGTTTGATTGATTTTCTACATCCTGAAAAAAGTTCAGTAATCTAAGCATATAGTCTTTTATTTCTACATTTTCTGTCTGTCAAGAACAGATGTCATTCATCATAGAAGAAAGGAGTAAGCAAAACCATGATGTGACAGTGAAAATTTGCTTGATGGAGACAAATATACTGTAATTAAAGTATTCAAAATATTGGTGGGTAATTCTATATGTTTACATTTAACTTATTTTCTTAGTTAGTAAAACATGAAAGGACATTTTTTATATTTAATTGCATTTTGCTGACATAGAATGTTGCAACAATTGCAGAGATTTGTGGTACTTTAAAAAATAAAAAAGACAAAAATGTGATTCTAATGTGTACTCCAAAGGCATCTGTTAACCAATACTTCTGAAAAAAGTTCATGTTAATGGATTAGAATTAGGTAAAGTTCAGGTCCTATGGCATGCTGTACAAGTAGAACTGGAGCCGTATGATAGATTCCCTCAAATGGCCCCATAGTAACAGAGGTGAAAAGCAACGGACAAAGCAGTCCTTTACAAGCATGTCTGGAAAGTTCCTTCCCTTGATTTAATCTGAAAGGAGTACATATCAACCAAGTAAAATTTTCTCCATTATTAGACTCCAGATGAAAGAACTTATGCTTACATTTTTCATGTACCATAAATATTTTGATGTAGCCACCACAGTTAAGCCAAAAAGAATACTAAGAAATTACATATTTCGTCATTTTTCCTGCCTTAAATATACAAATAGCAATTTATTTTTTGTCTTTGTGAAGTTTATACTCATCCTGAAGTTTAATTGCCACTAAAACTATTTCCTTTAATATTTCCAGGCTACTGCTCTCTGCTGTACTCAGTTTTCACTGTGAGGTCCCTGGCATAAGTTGACGTATAATTTTCATATGCTCTGTAAAAGTTAAACCTAGGCTTGCTTTCGTAAGAGCTTGCAGTTCTTAAATTGTAAAGCATCCTAATATGCAAATCTAAGAAAATCTTTGCAGATTTTGTGACTGCCTGAGCTAGTCATTCAGCAAATGTTTAGGAAGTTCAGTTTTCTTTCCATAAAATGACCTCTGCAGACCAAGAATATATGGTTTTTAGAATTTATTTATTTATTATTTGTATTGACAGGGTACTTTATAACAAGTAATTCACTGTCATCTTCCATATTCATCATTCAGTACATCTTGACTGCATTTTTCTCTGCTTTCATTAAGTAAAATCATAAGAGTATGAGGAATTTTGTTGTTGTTTTTATTTAAAAGCTGTTACTTTGAGAGGTACTGGTGGTACATTTTATGTTAAAACTGAATTTACATGTAGTTTATAAAGTGTTAAATAATTGTTATATTTTAGATGTATGTATAAATAGTGTCCTATTTTCACACTTGAAAACACGGTTTTAGCATAACGGTTACAAATCATTACTGTGCATTGCTATATTACATATATTTAGATGTGGTACTTAGGGACATGGTTAAGAAGTGGTTTTTTTCAAGGTAGGTCAATGGTTGGACTTGATGATCTTAAAGGTCCCTTCCAGCCTCAGCAATTCTATAGTTCTATGATTCTATGATTATGTAGCAGGAAATCATTAACTTTCACATCAAAAACTACAAATGTGCTTTTTCTGTGTACAGTATACCAGAACTCATGCCAATCATCTTACACCCAAAATGTCTTTCCAAACATGGCAGAGAAATACCTTCTGTGGGAAAAATAACATTCAATCTAATTTAAACAGTAAGTATATTGAAGAATTTTCAAAACATAGGTCTAAACATTTGTTCTAGTACTCCTCAAATATTTCTGTGTGCTCTTCACATATACCAAATATATCTCTGCTTATTCACTGTGTTATGGCTTGGTCTCTCATCATTCAAATATTAGACACAAAAAAAGAAATAAAAAAGAGGAAAAAATACCCAGAACACCAGTGTTTACTAAAACCTAAACTATTGAAACTATTTTAACAAAATAATTTTCAAATTGTTTTATTCAAAATGATAAGTGACCAGACTGTCATACGCATCCTTTTTTGACTTTAAGTCCTGTGCTCAAGAAATCAAATCAAGATTCAATCTGTTCCTTCACGTTTAGTATTTCCTGTAAATAAAGTATGTAGTTATTTCACTACATCTATTTCCTATGACAATAGAGCCATTGTAAGGCATTTCTATCTTACTTTAGGTGTAAGTATTTCTCTACCTGTTCCAAGACAAGCCAAATGCAAGCAATGAAAATGCTTTATTAAATAGGTGAATGGGCAGCAAAGCCATATGAAGATGACATCTTCTAATTGCCTGCAGTGCATCTGCGAATAAACTGCCAGGGACCACAAAAAGCACTTCTGGGATAAAGGCCAGGACATTTGTAAAGGCTAAATTATTAATTAATATCAGCCAGCTATCATAACTTGCTGGTTTCTTGCCAGGATACAGCATGTTGTTGGAGGGCTAAACAGGAAGGGTTTTATGAATGTTAAAGACTACAATAAATCTTAGCAAGTTCTAATTTTACATAAACCTGTTGCAGCCTTCATTTGTTAATAACAGTCAGACTGAAAAAGCTGTAACGTCCTAATTGCCTTAGATAATTCACTGAGGATTTAAATTCAACATCATTAAAAAATTCCCAGAAACTGTGAATAAAAACTAATGCTTTGGTCCTGAGCTCTATATGAATTCTTACTGTATTTATCTGAAACCAAAAAGTCCTCAAATCATGACTTAGAATTTAAATTTTGGAATAGTATACTGAATTTACCTCTGTATTTATTAGTCCATCTTCTGGTCAACAGATACCTTGTGAGCTGCATTATTACTCAAACCTGTAATATGACCTTTAATGATACATCCACACTGGTTTTAGAGTAATAACTTAATCAGGCATCTCATGTTATTTGTCCCCTTTAATGAACTACAGTCCTGGGGTTATCATTGGTAGTTAATTCCCTAAATGATGGAAAAAAGGCAATCTTGGTTCAGGTGAAGAGGATGTTTATTTAATCTTCCAGGGGCTAACAAAAAGAATGTATATTTCTTGCTAAAGTCTTAAGTTGCATCACCATCCAAAATACAGGAGAGTTCATGCAGGTGTCAAGTTTCATCCACCTATCTCAGTTATGACCACATATAAAATTAATAAGCATAAGACAAGTAAATTTTATTATAAAAGGAAGCAAAGAGAGAAGATGGATAATGCAAGTCAGAACTGTTAAATTATTTCAAATGGGGACATTCCAATCTAATTTCCTAAACTTCCTAAGAGAAGAAATGAAAGAGTGAGTAGCAGACACAGAATTTAGACTTCATTTTAGAGAAAATTATATGTTCTGTTAATTTTCCTTTAGAACTGATATAAAAAACCTAATCACCTTACTGTCATATCTCATTCATTCTGAGATAGCACTGTTTATGGTTTAGCAAGAGAAAAACCAGATAATAAGTAACATGGGACTTATTTTCTATATTGGAGTTGCTTGACTTGTCTATGGATAACAGGAATAGTTGTCTCATATGGATATATCATTAGATATATGGTTCATATGTTATACTTAGTAAGTACGTTTATTTACATTTGTATTGACAAAACAAATGAAAGGCAGAAGCACAATTTTTAAAGTGTTTAACATGTTAAAAGCTGAGGCTTTTTATATTAATTTTTAAAAATTAATTAAGCTATTGAATTCAGTGTAGTAAATTTCCAACTATTTTAGGCATACATAAATGCAGTTAATGAAAGAATATAAAATATAGGAAACTAAGATTTGTTGTCTTATTTTCTATTTCCTTAATTACATAAGATCTAAAAATTAAATATCTGTTATCATGCACATTTAATTAACTGAAATTCATAGGCATTAACAAAAGTTCGACTACTGAAGGTGTGCAGGTGCATTCTTTTCAAGAGACTGGAGTTTTAATCATGAATGAATTAAACCAGTTTGAATCTGGGTCAATCCAGTGTGACAGTCAGAAATGTTTCATACAAAGTTCTGTCCAAACATCTATAATAGATGTTCCACCAGAAAATGTAAATCCTACTCTATTTGTTCGTCAGTAAAATTTTACGGTTTTGATTAGTCTTTCTAACCCAGTTCATACATAATTTTTTGTGTATATATATACACATACGTATGTCTGTTTTTTCAAAATATATATGTGACTGGACTGTGCTTCATATTGTGCTAGTAAGGCAACAGCTAAATCTCTCAGAAAGACAACAAAGATGACTCCCTTTCTTTTCCAATGAGTTCAGTTCAGAAAGAAAAAAAAAAACACAAAAAAACCCCTAAGACAGTGATATTTTCTACTTATTTCTTGAGGTATATCAAAGCACTTCAGAAACAGTGAAGTCTAATGCTACTGAACCATGCTGGCCTCTGAGAGGCAGGGAATCACATTGAAATACACACTTACCTGTTCAATGGTTAGTTTTGGAAGACAAAATGTTGTCCAAGGCAATAGGAAATGACCTCTTATATATTTCATAATGTCAGAGAGTCTGAAGTAGAAATGTTAGCCAGATGGTGCATCTATTATAAACAACGTGGTAAAAATAAAATGCAAATGGATTTATCTGTTTGTACTTAAAATTAACTTCATGTACATGACTACAAAAATATGTTTTAAAAGCTTGTTTGATTAGAGTTTCATGAAAAAAGCAAAGCCTTATATTATGAGTTAATCAAGCACCTACATCTGGTTGATAAAAAAAGCTTCCTCGGTTTTCATTTTCCAGAAAGAATAATTAATAGAAAGATTGGAAAAAAATTAGGCTTGACTGTTCAGATGCATTTCCCCTTGTCTGATATTTACTACTTTTCATTGATTCAAAGCAACTTTTATGAAAAGCAGCTCTTCGATAGAAGGAAGTGAAAGCTGAAGTTTGTTTCATTAAGAAACAAATCTTTCTTGAAAAGAAATAATTTGAGACAGAGTGTGAAAACAGTAAAACTGAGGTTAAGTATTATTGCAGTTATGTGTCCTACATTTTCAAGGCATATATTGAAACAAATTATTTCTCATTGTTTTTCAAATGGTATTGAGAAAGTTGTTTTATGAACAATAAAAGAAAGAATTCAAGCAAGGACAGTAGATGAACACAAAACTTCAGTGTCCAGGATATTTTTTAGTCCAGAAAAAAAATATGTAAGGATTTAATAGTTCTTTTTTTTTCTTATCTTCTTTCTTGGCAGCTGTTCTGCTAAGAGAGGGAATTGTCAACCTAATGATTTCTGGTTTTGGCCAAAGCTAAAATTTTGAGGGAGAAAACCTAGTGCCAAAATGCCTCACTGACTTCAAACAGTATATTGATTTCACTTTGTAATCTGGATAATTATAAGAAACTTTTTCTTGTCCTTTTACAAGGTAAAGGTGATAAGGGTTTAAATACTAATGTGAAAAAAAAAAAAAAGATTACAGAGATTTGGAGTTTAGAAGGCAAATGTATTTGGGAAAAGTTAACCATGAGAGAAAAACCTGACCAGTCTTTAATTTCAAAGAACACAAGAATTTCACTTTTTTTTTTTTTTTATTGAGCAGTGATATGATGTTAGTAAGAGGGACAGACTAAACCTAGCATTCATTCAGTAGATCATGCAGCAAACAATCATTCCTGTGCCATTGTCCTGGTTTCAGCTGATATAGTGTTAATTTTCTTCCTAGCAGCTGATATGGTACTGTATTTTGGATTTAGGATGATAATAATGTTGGTAACCCACTGATGTTGTAGTTATTGCTAAGCAGTGCTTACATTAAGCCAAGGGCTTTTCAGGTTCTCATATTGCCCTGCCAGCAAGGAGGCTGGGGGTGCACAAGAAGCTGGGAAGGGCTACAGCCAGGACAACTGACCCAAACTAGCCAAAGGGATATTCCATAAAGTATGACATCGTGCTGAACCATAAAACTGGGGGGATTTGGCCCAGGGGTGGCAGCTGTTTCTTGGGGACTGGCTGGACATCAGTCAGTGGGTGATGAGTAATTGCACTGTGCATCACCTGTTTTGTATATTCTTTTATCCTTATTATTATTATTATTCCTTCCTTTTATGCCCTATTAAACAGTCTTTATCTCAACCCATGAGTTTTACCTTTTTTATGATTCTCTCCCCCATCCCACTGGGGAAAGTGAGCTGGTGTTTAGCTGCCTGCTGGTTTAAATCACAACAGCCTTGTGTACTATTATACAGTGTCACCAAACATGAGGTGTGTAGACACATGACAGAAAGTTTGGAGCTTGAAAATAGTATCAAGGATTTAGGCTTGACAGATACCGGTGGATGAGCAGTTTTGTAGTAAGTACTTTACTTTCTTTTCTACTGCTAGAAATTCAGTTGACCCCGCAATTTTTAAAAGACCCGTGCTCAATTTTACATTATAGTAATGTGGCAAGCATTGGACAAAAATGTTTCAAGTAAATTCCTTCCTAGTGGACTTCAGCAGAAACTGAAATATAACTATATTTGCAGAAGCATCCTGACATTCAGAAACCATTATAGGAATAATTTTCTCCATTTCTTTACCCACCCCCAGCTACATACCACAAACACATTCCTTGCCTTGCACATCTTTGCTGGAAATAGATGTGGTCTGCACTAATACAGCTCAGGATGAAGAGCAAATTCAATTCCAGAGTAAGACTAAAATCAGAAACACAGCTCAGCATCCTTCAGTTTGCTTAGAGCCAGCAGACACAGAGTAGACAAATTCTAAAATCAGGAATTATACAAACCAATGGGATATTATAGCAGAGCACCAGTTTCATTATAGTTATGAGTAAGGAGGGCTTGCAGTTTAAAAAGTAACTTAAGTGCTCTAAAAATCTGCATCCTTAGTGTACCTTGAAATTTGCTACGCCTTATGTGCGTGTCAGGTCATGTTTGCTGTCTGATTATGGGGCAAATACAAGCAAGAGGCAGTAAATTTATATCAAGAGGGATATACATACACATACGTATACATATATATGCATATATAATTATAGGATATAGATATAAGACTGCATATATAGAGGTTTGTTATATATAACAACTTATGTATAAAGTTTTCAATATATATGTAAAAATTATGTAAAATTTCATATGCTTCTAATAAATTTCCCCAGCAAATCTCAGTTTGTCAACATTTATCTTCATTAATAAAAAGCACTGGATCTCCACTTCAGGGCACACAACTGAAGAAGGCAGGATGACATGTAAGAAACACTCCTTTGACAAAGAAAAGTAGACATGTGTGGTAAGACCTGGCAAGTTTCTCCTGCTTGTCACTGCTGACAATCAAAAAGATGTCTCTGCATTACCATTGAAAAATATACTGAGTACTAAAATATAACTAGGCAGCACAGGTGGAATCCATGTACTTAATTTTCCATGCTTAACATAAGCTACAGAAAGGAAACTTCTTTGGACTGTACTCTGGCCCTTGCCACGGCCGGGGTGGCATGATACTGTGCATGTCAGAAGATATGAACTGAATTGAATTCTTACTTCCCATCATCAGTGAGTATGTGCTACAAAAAATAAGCTCCATAACAGTTTACATTTGGAAAGACATTGAATGTTACATTCAGTTCACACAAAAAGAGAGTTTACCAAGCTTATATGCCTTTAGGAAACAATGGAACTGCTGTTACAAAGAAAATCTGATTTTAAATTACAATAACCTATTCCAATCATTTAATTTCAGAAGCTCACAAATGGCTTATATTTCCACTGTGTTAAAACACTGTTATGCCATAATGACTTCTTGCACTCAATGAAGTCACACTATTTAAAAAAAATATTAATAAGTACTGTATCCAGTCCACATCAGTACACTGCTCACTGTAGATAACAGAAATATTTCACCGCTTATGAAATAACGTTTCAGAGGTTTTAAGAAGACTTTCCCCTGGGAGAATAATTAATTACTTACAGCACCAAAAGTAACTGAAGATCTTTGCCATCAGGAGAATCTGAAAGAAAAAGATCCTGAATCTGCATTTGCGTGAACGGATTCTTTCCTTTTAAGATCTTACTAGCCATTCTTAGTTTGCCTGCAAGTTGCATTCACCTTACCTTGTGAAACTAAAACAGTGAGCTAAGCATACATTCTTGAAAAAAAAAAAATACACTTCAAAGCATTTTTTTTTTTTTTCATTTTGCAGCACAAAGGCAGGGAAACTTCTACGTAGTTCTTCGGATTTCTCTGGATTAGAAGAGGTGGATAGTGTGAAAAATACATTCATCATCTGGTATAAAAGCAGAAATGGTTGCAGAGGGCTTCATGACACCATCTAAACTGGAGAATTTGGCCTCTCATTGCAGGACTGTAGATCTCCCATATCAGACTTGGCCATTCCTCTCCTCCCTAAAGGCTGACTTAAGCCCCAATTTACACTATGAAAGGACAAGGACAGAGAGCACACCACAAGTCATTTAAGATATAGTCTCATATTTATTATGCAATCAAATTGTTCAGTCATTTTGAGACTTTACTCTATTTGGAGAAATAATACTAGACATTAATAGCTGTTTTGGTTAAACCAGAGTGAACCAAGTGCATATTACATATGCATGAGAGAGATAGCTTCAGTTTAGTACGAGGGACTATTTATCTGTAGGTAAAACAAGGTCAGGGAGTGAGATCAAGCATTAGATCCCCAATTAATTCATACAACTTAATTGCTAACTTGCTCTCTCAACCTATTTTAGATCACTCTAACTAGTTCCCTTCAAGACACTGCCAAGTCACAGTTTAGTGCAGAGTTCACAGCAGGGTCCATCCCTAAAGGCAACATAGACAAGACTGTAATAAATACTCAGTTCCTTTTTATTTAGCAACTAAGACATAAACAACAAATAATACCNAGATATATTAATAATTTAGCTTCAAAGGAGTTTAATTTAGATTTTAGATTTTTTTTTTCCCAAAATTCATCCAATTAATTTAAGGCATAGTTAACTCTTATTGTCTATAGAATCATTTTATAGTCAATACAAATATCATAAACTGGAAATTAATAAAGCTGGTGGCACCAGAATTCACCTCAACCAGATTTTTTTTCTACAGAAAACAGTTTCTTCAATAATTCTGACAGATTGCGTATTCATTATTGCATTTGTTGTGCTTGAATATATTTTTATGTAATACACCATTTCCAATTCTTGACTTGGAAAAGCAAAGCAAACAAGTGAAACATGGTATAGCTCAGAAGGAGAAAAGGAAAAGCTTCTTAACAACAAGCATTAAAGTGCAGTTGCAGATAATGAACTTTCCAGGTTTGGTTTGTTGTTTTGTTTTGGTGGTGGTTTGGTTTGTTTTGGTTTGTTCTCTAACATTCACATAGGATTGTTCTCTAACAATTTGATAAAATTGCAATTAAAAAAAAAATTAAATGGAAAAAGTAAAGTTAAGGGCTGCGTACTTTGTTTTTCACTCAAGAATACTTTTTAATAAATTTTTGATTCCTTTTTATTTAAGTGTATTTACATGCCAAGTGGAATTTTCAGAATCTCAGACAATGAGGAGTCCTAAAAGTATGTCCAAACTTCCAAGATGTCAGTAATGACCTTGAACATGCCTGCAGCTGATGAAGGCTCAGCAATATTGTCTAATCTCTAGTGTCTCCCTCTCCTCCTCCTCTTCTTCTTTGACCTTCAGTCTCTCTCTCTCTCTGTCTCTCCCTCTGTTTTCTGTCTCCACCCCAAATATTACTAGCTTCCCCATCTAAAATTTCTTAAGCCCCAAAAACATTCTACAGAAGAAGCCTAGCTCTTATGGCACCTATAGAAATTTACATCTCCAGCTAAAAATAGTATGTCAGTGTATTAATCAATAAGGTGGGGGTGTGTTATCATTACTAATCGAATACCATTTATTCCAAAGAAGCTAACGTTACTGGATTTTTTTTTTCAAGAAATATGATCTGGCCTAATAAATATGACCCAATAGAAACAATTTATTTGGGGTGGGAGGGGAGGGGAAATGAGAGCTTCATCCCTTTGTGAGAAAAAAAAAAAAATCAGTTCTGA
>VXBO01013797.1:11682-23270 GCA_013400135.1 Rhinoptilus africanus
ATAAAGGTTTACAGGCAGTCTGCCACAGTTATGTTTCTGTCAGCAGTTTTATAAATTAAATGCTTCATAAGTCTGCAATTCCATTTCCAAAATGCAACCCATATTTAGAGGTTTGAACTTGAAAGAAGAGTTTTAATAATCATGGGTCAAGTCTATTAAAAAAACCCCAAACAGATATTAAATAATAAATTGTATCAAAAAGAACATTTCAACACTGATGTTACTTTCCTTATTCTTATAGTGAGATGTATGTATTAAATCCACCAAACTCAAGAGAAGGAGGAGAAAAAGAAAAAAAAGAAAAAAACCCAAAAAATTAAAACTGAAATCCAAGACTCTGATATCAGTTATATGTTTTAATCAGTTTTCCTTTAAAACATTTCTAGTGCCAGTAGCATCTATTCATAGAAATATTTTACAAAGTATTTATTATGACTAGTTTTAGAGAGAACATACTAGTCTCCTCTTCAGACCAGTTTAAGCTTTGAATTATCTGGAATAACTTTACTAAGAATACAGTTAACATAAAATAATGTTAATAAAAGTAACTTTTTTTTTCCAACTTGCATATTTTTAATCTTAAATTGACAAGAATCAGAGTTGAATATGGAAGAAGATAAAATAAAAAGAAAGCTCTGAAGAAATAAATACATTTGCTCAATAGCTTTGGTATTTAATGTAAAAACTGGAAAAATATGTGTTGGGTTTTTTTGTTGTTGCTTGTTATAAAGTCTTTATTCTTATAGACCTAGAAACATGCAAGATGTATATCATAGGAAGAAAAAAGTGCCAGATTTACAATAAATTTAATCAGACCAGCATTTGGAATTCTGTTGCTTTGAAAAAATAAAGCAAACATATACACTCAATCTGCACAGATTCATTATTAAAGTAAATGAGCACATTACTAAATAAAGCTACACCCAGATATCCTGGATTAAAAAAAAAAAAAAGTTTTAAATAACAACCAGACAAGAGTCAAACACTATGCTAGTTCAAAAAGGTACAAAATACTGGAGGCATAGCAAGACATCAAATCCTATAGCTTTTCTGACTTTTGTATGAGAGGAGATGTCTTCAGCACATGCCAGATCTGTACAAAATGACATCTGGACTACCTGCATACCTCCCCATGAGCACCATTTGTACTTAGTCCACCAAGAGCACATCTCTGGTCGCAGAGTTGTAATTCCTCAATTTAAAGCACACAATGTGTGCCATGCCAGAGGATGTCTTCCTGACTGATTTTGGAAAGCAGGATCCAACAGCAACCTTTCCTCATTGAATTTGGACTTTTTTGTTTTGGTAAAACATCTATATTTCTGCCTCTGGCCTCAATGAATTTATTGAGGCAGTCTGAATATAGAATCATATTTGAACTAGAAATGCAGAATTTTGCCCGAGGATTCCAGTAACTTTGCCACATATTTCTGAAAGTGGTAAAACACTTGGAAACTGTGAGGAATAAAAGAAGGGAAGTTTGTTAAAACTGCTGCATGGTGGGTGAAATTCGGCTGAAGATGAATAGATGGAGTTTTCAACACAAGAAGGAACAATACAATTATATCAGTTCCATTCTGCATGTGGTGGAGCAGGAGTTTCCTACAGGGTGTCACATATCCAATAAAATGCAATATGGTTGGCAATTTGTCATTGTTAATAACTCAGCTGCCTACCAGACCTTGGTAGTTTTGCTGACCTTATTCTGTGCTTTCCAGCAGGAAAACTGATAGCTCATACTCACGCTTTATTTTCATTCCTCTCTCATTTTTCTATATTAATTTATTTTTGAATAAAATACTAATATATATTTTCAGAGAAGAGTGGAAGTATAGCGGTATACGGTTAAAAATGTGACTATAAAATGAGAGTTGTGGCTTATTGCTTGCATTTTTCTAGTATTTCTGCATGAAGAGTCTAAGTCCACGTGGATCAAGAAATGCTAAATCCATGTATAATCATAGAGTCACAGGATCACAGAACATTGAAAGCTGAAAGTTATTGCTCAAGATCTAGCAAGGTCATCCAGAGGAGTTGCCCAGGGCCAGGTCCAGTCAGGTTTTGAATGTCTCCAAGGATGGTGACTCCACAAACTCTCTGAGCCCCTGTTACAGCGTTTCAATACCCTTACATCAAAAAAAAAAAAACAAAAAACAAAAAAAAACCCACCAGTATTTTCTGTGTTTCCCTATCATTCCTGCATGCTCAGATAATGTCTATATTTTTCTCCCTGGTCACCTGTTCCTGTATTTATTTCTTGTATCTTTCATTTTCATGTTTAAGTTTAATCAGAATCTCCTTGTTCAACTATCCAGATATCCTGCTGTCTTTGCTTGAGTTCCTTCTCATCAGGATGGATTGTTCCTGATCCATGAAAATCAACCATCTGTCTTCATTTTTCTAGGACCATATCCCTTGGAACTTTTCCAAACAGACCCCTGAAGAGGGGGAATTTTGCTCTCATGTGATCCAGGACTGAGATACTGCTGTTTCCCTTGTTCCCTCCTGTCAGGACTATGAACACCATCTCATGGTAACTACAGTCAAGGTTGCGTACAGCCTTCTCATCTCTAACCAGTGCTTTCTTGTTAGTAAAGATGAGGTCTAGCAGAATGTCTCCTCTCATCATCTCCTTGACCACCAGTGTCAGGCAGTTGTCATCAGTATATATCAGAAACCTCTTCTTTGTGGTCAGATGGTCTATAGCAGACACCCACAACAACATTCGACTGCCCTCTAATCCTCACCAACAAGATCCCAGCTGGCTTGACTCCTGTTCCAAGGCAGAGCTCCATGTATTTCTGCTACTCGCTCACATACAGGACAGTTCCCCCTCCTTGTCTTCCCCAACGAGAAGAGGAATTTGGTCTTGTGGTTTAAAATATCACTGAGCAACTTGTTCTGCTCACCTATCTACAACTATCAAAGTTAATTGTCTTACAAGAATGTTAATTCAAACTAAAATCTTAATCCAAATGAGTAGACAGAGCTACTAGGACTTCATCACTGAGACCATCAAACTGTATTAACATGTGTTCTTCCACATACAAAAACGCACAGATTAAAACATGGACAAGACAATCAGAGTGACATTGCTCTCTGAAATGTTTAAAGCAGGAGATATCTAGGATATAGAATCACAGAATCATACAATAGTTCTAGTTGGAAGGTACCTTTAAAGACTACCTAGTGAAACCCCCCCTGCCATGGGCAGGGATATCCTTCACTAGGTCTGGTTGTCCAAAGCACCATCCAACCTGATCTTGAACACCTGTAATGATGTAGTATCCACAGCTTCTCTGGGCAACCTGTTCCAGTGTCTCACCACCCTTAGAGTAAAGAATTTCTTCCTTATATCTAATTTAAATCTACCCTCTTTCAGTTTAGAACCATTGCCCGTTATCCCATCACTACAGGCCCTTATAAAAAGTCTCTCTCTGTGTTTATTATATGACTCTTTTGTATACGGAAAGGCCACAATGTCTAATCAGTGACATGCATAAAATGAAGACAAACTTACATTAGTTTAGTAGAATACTACTTAAACCAAAGCTGATCTCAGAAAAGCAAAAATGGTTGTAATCTTATATCATCTTGAATCCAGACAAACTAATGTTAGCAGGAAAATTAAAGTCAGTTAAAACAAATGGGGTGTAGGCTGGTCATGGTCATAACTGACTGGAAAAAGTGGAAGAAATGTAAAAGTTGAAACAAATTTACTGAAGTAGGCATTCATAGCTTCTATACTGAAAAAAGAAGCAAATAAAAAACCCTAAAACTTTAAAACTGACCAGCTGAAGTCATTAATAAATTATTGTTATTGGGTGGAGACAAAGCTCCGGATACCTAAGTCCCAACTTTTCTGTTATCACAATGGTCCTAATATGAAAAAATTACCTCCATTCACCTTTCTTTCTCTCTTTTCATGTGGTATGACACAGTGAAATCTAAAAAATTTGTCTATTGCATCATGACGAGAATGGTTTCAAAGGACCTCCCTGTGGACCACAAAAGAGAGAAATGGCATATAACATGTTCTTGTCAATTCTTCAGCTTCCTGAGGAAACAGTGGTACCTCAGAAATCTCTATTTCATCATGGAAAGTTCTTCTTTTGCACTGACACACCTGCAGCGGTAGCAAAACCAGATTCAAGAATCCAATTACAACATGTCACATACCTGAACATAACTCCTATCCAAAATGTATGATATGATACCACTATAAATAATTTTTAGGTTGACCCAAAAAAAGAAAAGGCTAGGAAGGGTCAAAAAAGATCTTGTGATGATTATTCTGTACCATGCCAGCTCTCCCTTGAGCCTTTCTTTCTCCGTTTCTTTTCCTCTGCAGGTTTTTGTCACAATACCGAAGAACACTAAACATTATAACAATGTAAAGCATTATAAACAATGTGAGCAGCGTGACAAATTGGGGTTAATAACTATGTCAGCCTGTGAATAACATTCTAGCTTTCTGAATACCCTGGTATATTTCAATGTCTATTTGGAATGTAATTTTAGAGTAGCTAAATTAGTTCAGCATTCATTTTGAAGGTGGAAATAGAATTCTTATATGAAATCTTAAGTACCTGAAGTTAGATATCTAAATCTCAGGTAGACACACTAATCTCACATTGTAGACAATAAAGAGAAATGAGAATATACAGTTTCTGAGCTCATATGAGCATAAATGAGCATGTACGTTTTCTGTCTGTAGTGGTTTTGGCCAGATTGGCCAATCAGAATGACAGATGCCCCCCCCCCCTACTCAGAGAGGAGAGGAGGAGATAAGGAGATTTACGAGTTTAGAAAAAGAACTAAACTACTTTAATGAAAGTAATAATAAATAAGGAAAATAAGAAATAATAAGAAAATTTTAAAAATATATACAATATGTACAAAACCGTATCCAGCTCCCAGGATGATGATTGCATCACCAGCAGNGGCACTGTCTCATTCTGAAATTTGTGTCTGAATTGCTCAGATAATCTTATTTTCCAAGGGATATTTTAGCTACTCAAGCATATTCTTCTACTGCCTTATGAAATTTTCTAAGCTTCCAAGACATCCATGACACTTTGAAAATCTAACACACAGGTTATAGACCTGTACGTTCTGGACCAGTAGCTAGAGGTCAGACACAGTAATCATCGGCAGCTAAATTATGCTGAAAATCAAGATTATTTAAAGCCCTTATTGTAAGAATGCAAGATGGTCAGAATGCAAAATCCTCTTGAACAAAGTAAAAGTCACACCTAGCAACCAGATCAATAAAGAAATCTTGTGACAATAAATAGCATGAGGATTTTGATAGAGGAATAATTATTGAGAAAATAGGACAGATTCAGGTTGCAGAAACTGGAAAACTATAAAAACTGTCTGGACAGATGGTCACAGATGATTTACCAGAAGCATCTTAACTTCCTTTACCTATTTTTAGAACAGCATCCTCTCTAGGGGATATTTGTAAACAATAATCAGTCTCAGTACCGTACTTGAATGAAAGACATGCAAGCGACATTGGATTTACTGAAGTAATTGGGGAAAACCATATTTTTTTTCTTGTTAAATAAGCATTTCTGAGGTTTTTTTTTTAACCTGCGATGAAATTGTATTAGGATCTTGTGAGATGCAAAATTTGAAATTTTCACAATATGACTACTATGGTTAAATGTATGTGAGATCTGTAGAAATTTTTGATGCTATTTTAAGTACTTGAAAGTTTAAAGTATTTTGACCAGTCACCTTCAAGTATGAAATAAATTTAGAATATACAATACATTTCTTGTGTACAGTTTTAATAACATTGAACTTAATGCTCATTTTACAATAACAGCGTAGTATTAACTATGAATTTCTTAGTAAATGAGTCTATTGTAACTAAAATTGTAATGGACTGTACACTTTGATCAACTAAAACTAGCACAGTTATCTGTAATGGTTATATCTATAACTAGCAGTGGAACAGCCTGCCCAGGGAAATGGTTGAGTAACCATCCCTGGAGGCATTTAAAAGATGGGTAGACATAGTGCTTAGAGATATAGTTTAGAGATTGTTTTTATCAGAGTTAGGTTGATGGTCGGACTAGATGATCTGAAAAGTCCCTTCCAACCTAGGCAATTCTATGATTCTATGATCCCCATCCATGCTATAAAGACTTCCTCAGTTTACTCTGGGCATTGCCCTTGGATGTGGCTACATAAGGAGACTCAGGAAAATGAATTAAAACTATGTAAGACTGTGAATTTAAAGTGGATTACTTAAACCAGAACAAGCTTATATAAAAAAAAATTGAATTTATCTAAATTTATGAACTAGTCTAAGTAATCCACTATAAAAAAATATTAACAAAATTATTTAGGGTGGTTTAATTTACTCTGAAATTTAATTTGAGCTATTTTTTTTCCAAAAGATCCCAAGTGCACAAGTTCAATATTTGATAGAGAATACTTCAGAAGTCTCAGGTACCTATGTCTTTCCGTGTAAATCTACAGAGATATATATTATGTATAATGTGAATTATAAATATAAGCATTTGTTTAGTGATATCATTAAATATTAAATACAAGGAGGCACACCACTGAACTGAGAAAATTTTATCTGATTCTACTAAATACAAATGATTCTAAGGAACAGTTCAAACAATGACTAGTTAGCAATTTTCTGCCATGAACATTTATTTGCATTGTTCTTAAAACACAGCAAGAGGATTACAGAATATCCTGTTGAACTATGTAATGTTTCATATGTATTTTATGTCACTCCATAGATGTAAAGAAACTGCTTCAGGCTGCACTGTAACACTGATAACGTTATGCATAGCAAGCAAGGTTGAATATTTCAATACACAAGAATAGCATTGATTCTCTACATTAGTAAATCAGAAGGTAATTGCTACAGTTTCATTAAAATAAAATCTCTAAATTTCCAGGTTTCTTGATTGTTATATTCTTCCTTTCCACATTTAATGTATCAGATAGATGCACAAAACCCTATCTTCTCAATCTTTTTGCATCCTGAAAAATGAGGACTTATTATCAAGTTCACTAGCAGATCATCCCACTCTACTCAGCACTTGTCAGNATCCCACTCTACCCAGCACTTGTCAGGCCACACTTTCGGTACTGTGTCCAGTTCTGATCCTCATAATTCAAAAAAGACACAGACACACAGATACACACCTTCCAAAGAAGGGCTAAAAGATAGTCAAAGAGCTGGAGAACCTGACCTATCAGGAAAGGCTGAAGTAGTTACGTCTCTTCTCCCTGGAGAAGAAAAGGCTCGATGGGACCTTATCACAGTATTCCAGTACTTAAAGGGCAGCTACAAAGAAGGTGCTGGTGCTCTCTTTACAAGAAGTCACATGGAGAAGACAAGGGGCAATGCATCAGGAGGTGTTTCTTTCCAGTACAAGAAAGAAATTTTTTACAGTAAGCATAATCAATCACTGGAAGTCTTCCTGGGGACATAGTAGAATGTCTATCATTGGAGGCTTTCAAGAAGTGATTGGAGAGGGTACTAGATAACCTCATTGAGATTCTCTTTCCCATGAAAGGTTGGACCAGATGATCTTTTGAGGTTCCTTCCAATCTAGTCTGCTCTACAGTTCTATGTTTCATTGTGATTTCAAAATTCTTCCTCTGTTCTACATAGGAGACAAATTTTGAATTATGCACTACTCTAGTATAGTTCATTTAGATACGTAAAATGGGTACCACTGGGGACCAGGATATTTTGAATCTGTTTCTACCTATTGTACATGTTTCTTTGCTGTTCCTTAATGGATTTCCAACAAATAGAGTGGGAACAATATAATTTAGCCTACTTTCATTAACTAACACTAAATATTTATTTGTTGGCACTGTTTAAGTGAAACTGGTGCCATTGCTACTAAATGTGTTGGTACTTTTCCTGTAAACACGTTAAAGAGAAAATTGCACTATACCAGTGATACATAGCTTCTGAAACAAGGTCTCAAATCAAAAGAAGCATTTTCCTATTTAGTTATATTAATCTTCCATGTTAAATTTAATAAGTTCATTACATTGTTTTTAAATGATGCTACTGGAATCTTTAGAATCCATTATTACTTTTTATTTCTCCGTAAGTAGTCTTTCAATGCAAATGTTGCTCGGGGGTTGAAATATATTTTAATTGCATGCAATTAAATATATCGATATTTTATTTCCATTTAAAACTCCTTGCAATGAGTTTTAGATACAGCATTTCCTTATTTTAAATAACTTACCCATTTTAGATCTACTTTTAAATACAATTTGAAAGTTATTTTCTTTCGACAGGAATTGTTTGTTACAGGCTTTATTTTACTCCAGTTTTTAAGTTAAGTTTATTAGTGGAAATTCTAGGTCTCATCTGTTTCACTTGGAAAAACACTGACCCTGCAGTCTTAGTTTAAATTTCCTATTCTGCCTTTAGCAATTAGTCATTAATAGTACAGAAGGTTTAACACGTAGTTTTAATGACTGAATACTCATAACCCAGGCAAGATTTTTCAAATATTTTTCACAATTCGGTAAAAAAATTAAAATTGTTGGTATTTGTTTTCTGAAAATTGCAGATTTTAGCCAGCTTCAGTACATATATAAGTAAGTTTGTAAATATATATGTGGGTATATACCACAGAGTGCATACAGACATGGCAAAATCGTTTGACTTCCACTTTAAGCAAGGATACCAGGAAAGTTGTACTGCTATGTTTCTGTTGAATAGAAGGCGTGTAGAGAGATCACAGAGAAACAAGATCCCCCAGAATACTGCAGTTAGTATTCTGTGGAGGATCAGCCCACTAATGTATCTGTTATTATACAGGGTCAAGCAATGACAGATGGAGGAAATTTAAAAAAAAAAGGAAAAAGAACAAGTGCATATGACCAGCGTGGCTATAGGGTGGCTAAAGATTTTAAAATAAGTATTACTCAGTTCATTTATAAAGACATATGTGTCTAATAACATCTGAGATGCCCCATCATATCTTGCCCAATTTCTATGTGTTAGCACGGAGAGATGTGGCTTTTCCATATTTTATCATATTTCCCAGTTTCTCATATATGGCTCAGATGCTCCAGGGGTATGTAGAGAACATTGTGAAGCTCATTACTTGGTATTGAAAAGTGGCTCCATGAGATATATTGACTGTGGTTGGAATTCTGGCTTAAATCCACAATCTGGACCTAAGTTAAGCACAGATGTTGGGCATCTAGCCTTAGTACAATGATTGAAGTCTCCTAATACAAGATCTTACAAAATCAATCATAAGTTCTCATTACTTGGAGTTACTATGTTAGATGACCATCATTCTTCACTGACTAAGCAGAGAAATGGTAGCAGCTAGGCACCTATGTCTTCTTTGGAGCCAGTCTGTCTAGTCTTTCTCTGAAGAAAGGCACCTGATGAAGTAGATCTGTCTTCTTTTCTCTAAAATATGGCAGTGACCCTGATGCCAAATAACTTTTTGCTATTGCAGTGGTTGGACTACTTTCATAAACTACTCCAACACTCCACTCACCTCCATGAAGTAAGTCTTTCAGCCTTTCAGCACTCATCTGACCTCCATGCCCAATAAGATCATGGAGTAGATCCTCCTGGAAGACATGCCAAAACATATGGAAGACAGAGAGGTCATTAGAGAAACAATACGGCTTCACCAAACACAAATTATGCCTCAGTAATCTAGGCCCTCTACAACGGCCACTACATTAGTGGACAAGGGAAGAACTAAGGATGTCACCTACCTAAACTTCTGTAAGGCCTTTGATGCAGTCCCCTGCAATATTCTTGCTGCTACATTGGAGAGAGATGGGTTTGACAGATTTACTATTAGATGGATAAGGAACAGGCTGGATGGCTGCATCCAAAGAGTTACAGTCAACTGCTCAATGTCCAAGAGGAAACCAGTAATGAATGGTGTCCTTCAAGGGTCTCAACTAGGATCAATACTGTTTAATATCTTCATCAATGACATAGACAGTGGGACAAGGTCCTGCACCAGGGCTGAAGCAATCCCTAGTATTAATACAGGCTGTGGGATGAAGGGACTGAGAGCAGCTCTGTGGAGAAGGACTTGGGGATAGTCATGGATAAAAAATTTGACATGAACTGGCATTGTGCGCATGTAGGCCAGAAAGCCATTATTACCCTGGGCTGCATAAACAATAGTATGGTTAAGAGAGGTGATTCTTCCCTTCTACTATGCTCTGATGAGACTCAACCTGAAGCACTGCATCTAGCTTTGGGGTCCCCAACACTGTAATGGACCTCTTAAAGCAGGTCCAGATGAGAGCCACAAAAGCAGGGGCTGGAACACGTCTTCTATTAAGAAAGGCTGAGAGAGTGAGGAGTTTTCAGCTTGGATATAAGAAGGCACTGGAGAAACCTTATTGTGATCTTTCAATACTTAAGGGCGATTATAAGACAGATGGAGAGAAACTTTCTACCAAGGCCTGTAGTGATAGGACAAGGACAATGTTTTTAAACTGAAAGTCTAATCCCCTGGCAGGGAGTTCAGAATAGATGATTTCGAAAGTCCCTTTCAACACAAACCATTCTATGGTTCTATATTTTTATGAAAGTAAGAGGTCTCAATTCTAGATTGTATAATGTTTCTTAGATAAGACTTTTTGTGCAAGCAAAGCTTTTAAACAGACTACTATATTAATTATGGACTAATAGAAAATCTTTTTTCTGGTCTTGTCCACTGCAAATCAGAACGCTTCATTCATATTCCATATCCTTGGCTGTATCACTCAGCCTTTTGATACTCCCTGTTCCCTGTATTTCTCCTCTTGCTTAAATCAAGGTGTTTAGCCTTTCAGTGTCTTACCTTATCCTCTGTATTTGTTCTTATTCATTGTTATTGCCTTGCTACAGTCTCCAACTTGTTGGTCTCATCTGCTTGCTATTATATTTTTTAAAAAGCATTCTCTCATATTTGAGAGTTGCTCCCCAAATAATTCTGAAAAATATCTCTTTGTTATTCCTTGATCTGCTATAAAAAGTCTCAACAACAGTTAGGCTGATGGTTTGATGATACCACATGCTGACAATACAGAACCTCAAGTTAACCTTTCTATGTGCAATCAAGTGATAAAATTTGTCTTGGATTTTAATGAAGAACATCTGAGATGATGAAGCATCCTTTAATTCTGTGTTTGTACAGTATCTAGTCCCACGTGGGCTAAAATAAAAAGGAAAAAATTAATACTAAAAAAGAAAAACTGACAAAGCTAAGTATAGATTTCATATACATATGTGTGTTTGATTATGATCAAAAAGTTTTGGTTTTGGAAAGATGTTATCCTACTTTGTTACCCTACACAATACTTTGAATATTGAATTGCAACATATTCTAATTGTTTGGAATAAGGAACTGATTTAAATTTGAATACCTGTCCTGCAAAATATATTCTATTTTTCACCAAAAGTTTATTAGCAGATATTTTGGCAAAATGCTTCAACGTAATTAAGGGAAAGAAACCTTAATACATTTAACTGACAAGTTGAATATATTTTGGACTGTGGAACATTACAAGTTAGGAAACTTTACAATCGAAAGCAGATTCTTTTTTTT
>VXBO01013799.1:0-31771 GCA_013400135.1 Rhinoptilus africanus
AAACCTTGCCACGCAAACCCAGTGCATTTCCTGGTGCCATATCATACAAGAATTGTTTGCATCTGGGCGAGTTCTACTGCGCTTTGCGCTTTCTGGATGAACTTTTCCTATGAACTCAGGCTAATCCAAATCACTAGATTGACCCAACATTTTCTAGAATAAAATTTACCTCACAGTCAGAACACAAAATATACCTAGCAAGAAGTTATAGAGAACTTGGTATAGAGAATTTGGTTTAAAAGTTAATGTCCCAGAGAGGGAGGCGGGAAAAATTAGAAGTGTATAATTGTATATATTGGGCATACAAACCTTACTCCAGAATAATGTTTATAAACCAGTTTAGGTGGGTTGTGCCATTGAAGAAGTCTATAGAAAATGGACATCCTATTGAGAGTCAGGCAAAGATAGATGATTAGATCCCTTAAGCACTCTATTAACAGAGTCTTTCCACTTAATTTTTATAACGTAAAAAATATACAGTGGTTACATCTGTTTCATCAGAACCATTAGGTAGCTGAGCATCTGAAGAAAGGCCTTTCTATACTGATAGTGAGATGAAAGTCAATATATTTGTCTTCTCTTTTATTAGCTCTTATCTTGGGTCTCTGCTATTCTAATCTTAAAGGTCAGATCCAAACAGAATTAATTTAGATGCCCAAACTTGGAACACCATTCCTGCAGATCCTGGCCCCAGGTGTCCGGGGCAAACAAGACCTCAGTTTTTGACCCCAGAATTCCCCACAAGCCTGAAGTTCTGCTGCTCCCCGTGCCCTGGAGCACCTTGGTTGCATGTACCACCCTCACCTTGTCATCTTGTTCAGAAGTCAGGTAAACTTCAGATCCAGAAGTCAGGTAAACTTCTCTGCAGGGTTGCGTCTATATGTTAATCTAAAAGCAAACCTACATATGGTGAGTCAATCATTCTCCACTTGATGTGCAGTGATAGCAACTTTTTTTCTCATGGAACACATATGGGAGGAGAGTGAGTTGCTGTCCCCCCTCTTATACAATTGCATTCTGGTAGGCTTATTAATATGTATTTGGTTTTCTCCTTCATATGAAGGATGGATTTAGACTGACTGAAGACATATCTGAAATAGTACTGTGATGCTCATTCTTGTTCCCACTGTCTGTCCCATGAAGCTTGTGTCCTTTCTGCGTCAGAATGACTGTGACAGATGACACTGGAGACTGTTAAGTGTGCCCACAGGTTTGGACTCCCACTTGCATTTTTCTGATCTCAACAAGGTGCTGTAACCACCTGCCTTTGCACGCAAATGTATGGGCTCTGTGTCTTCTGTACTTTGGAAGAATTCTCTACATCTATTTATTGGGAAAGCATTTGTAGGCGCTTACATTTAAGGCTTTGGATTGTAAGTAGGTGGAGACACTGCTATGTCCTTAACAAAGACTCCTGCTTCAGGGGAAAACCAGAAAAATTTGCTTATAGTTCTCCCCACTTTGTTCCTGCCGCAGTGCGTTAACCTTCACGTAGATATTCAGTCCAGAGGCGGTTTCAAATGGACCTTCTGAGGTGGATACCTCCTTCAGTGAACAACACAGGGAACTCAGGCCCCTAAATAAGGATTTCAAATTTATTTCATCAAAACAGTAAAGCTGCACAGCACATGGTTGCAGCATGTGCTTGGTGCTTGTTTGAGCTCAACAGCATTTCATACCACGGACTTCTGAGCTTTGCTGAGTTGGTAAAACTTGCTTTATGCCTTTAGTAGGCATCACTAACCAAAGCTCTTTCTGTTGGGGACCACTCCAAAGGCTCTGCTAACAGAAAACATCCCACCAGGATCCTGCCTTCCTGTCTACCACATCTCCTGCTACATAATAGTCTGTGTATATAGATATATATAAAGTCAGCTTTATACCTGAACAAATCAGATATCCAGCTGAGTTTCTTCTCCTTTACTGAAAGCATCCCTGTATCTGTCTATGTCTATGCTTTCAGAGAAAAATAAATAAACAAATGTATGTATATTTATATAAACAAAAAATATAAAAAATATAGCTGCATTTCATTTCAAACTGAACTATTTTAGAAAGGTGGATAGGGATTTTAAAGGGCATTTGGCAATTGGCTTAAATTCCTGTGAAATAATTGGTAAGTGATGTCTAGAGGCAATGAGTTAAGCTATTGCTGCCTGCACTAGGAAAACCCCACTCATGATTTCTCAACTCATTTCTTGGAAGATATGACAACAAGGCATCTCTTGCAGGTTGTGGAGTATGACTATATTGTCAGACAGTCCTTAGAAACCGTAGTCCCTGTCTTTCTAAATTAAACGGGTGTAATATCCTCCCCATGATCATCAGTGGTAGGGCTAAATTATTTATAAGAAAGAGCTATGTATAAGTCTTTTTAGAGCTGAGATAAGCCTAGAACATTTAAGTTGCTAATTTCTGATGTTAACAGTACTGAGTTTCATGGGGAAAATGAAAATACAAATGTGTGTGCTGTCTTACTTGCAAAGTTCTTTTCAGATCCAGTATATAGCAACCTTGCTTTGCCTTGCTTTGGAGAAAATTTAGTCTGAGTACACCAGAATAAAAGCAAGCTGCAAATATTTTGGTTTGTGCAGCTTGAGATTGCCTTTGAATATTACCTGGGAACCAAAACAAACAAAAAACCCCAACCATAAACCCAAACAAATGTTAAACCAAAAAGGCAAACCACAGACATACAGCAGCACAATATATGGGACTTAGAAACTGAGGTGCTGTCTGTTGTGTTTTACTCCAGTGCAGTCTTTGGCAATAAACTAAATTTTAATGCCTCAGTTTACCTGTGTCAGAGATGCAGAGAGAAAACTGATGTTTTGTTAGATTAGTTGTCTCAGAAAAGTAAGTCACCTACCCTTACACAACACTAGCAGAACAACCGTTGATGTTTACTGGGACTTCTCAGCATGAGGTTTGTGTATCTGGAAGAATCCGAGTCCGTTTTGAAGTGAGAGGCAGGTATCTAATCTGAGTTTTTAGTTATTGCTGTAACAAGACTATTTTTAGAGTCATGCTGGGCTGCTTCTGTTTGCTGTGATCCCTCCCTGCTTAGTTATCATAGTCCATCCCCTCCAGCAAACTTCAAAGTTAAATACTTCCCCAAGCACGTAACAGAGGAAGGTGCACACCTGGAGCACCCCGCTCCTACCAATTCTGCAGGCGAGCTGCCCAAGGCAGGCACCTTCACAGCATTTCCAGCTTTGTACACGTCTTCGTGACGGAAGTTGTTCTCTCTGAGGCTACTCTGCACAACTGAGCTGTCCCGAGTCCGAGATGAGGTAACTAGGTACATCGCTTCACGCTAAACGGTGCTGCACTTCAAGCTACAACTTGGATGGAAGTTTTTCGAAGACCGACCCGGGTGGACTTGCTGTGAGGGCCACAGCCTGTCTTCCTGCACTGACAGCAGAGGTAGCTGAAGTAGGGCATCATATCGGAGTTGTGGAACATGCCAGGGATGTGTTCCTGATGGTACAGCCAGGAAAGCTTTCCGCATCCGTAAAGCGTCAGTTGCATTCCTTAAGACTTAAGCTTTATTTCTCCACGTAAAACAGTTTACATAAACTCACCATTTAAGTCCCATCTCTCTCTCCCTGATTAATGTGAAACCTGAGGAAAGCATTATTTTGGTTTGTTTTTTATTGTTTGGGGTTTTTTGTTTGTTTTTTTCCTTACCAGCATGCTTGTTGGCCTTTCTGCCTTACCACCTGATCAGCCATAGATGCACCAGATCCCCTAAAGAAAAATCTCATCTTGTAGTTCAGAGGTTTCCAAATTCATTCTGCCCGAACTATTTCTGTGACAAATCTGCCAATTTCACAAGTAGAAAACTCTCATCTAACGGACAGTTCACTACAGGTTCTGCTAGTCCGATTCTCGTCTTCCCGTTTTGCACGTTACGCTAGCAGTAGAATTCCTCCTGGCCACCTTTGGTGTTACCTGCATCTTTGTAAGCCCATTGTGTTCAGACTGTGCAATCAAGGACAGTCTTGAATCTGGAGGTGTCATGTGAACAGACTTTCTGATGAAATTACCAGCCCTCTGACTCTGTCTGTCTTGGCCTCCTAGTGTTCCTGGCTTTTTTTTCTCCTTCTTGAAGTACATAAATTTTTTTTCTTTCTTGCCTTTGCTATAATTGGGAAATTGAGAGCATTCACCACCCACAACAAAAAACAGCCAAGCAAAAAACATCCGACCCCCAAACCAAGCACACTTAAAATCCCTCATTGGTACAGCTGACACTTGGGGCACAAGGGAAGTAAACCATCGTCGTATTGCTATTTCATTATAGCTGCATTCATCGGTAGGTTCAAGTGTTTGTCTTAACCTCTATCTTATAAACCCCAAGTGGTCAGTTCATTGTAAGGAAGAGTGAAATACGGAGACGGGTTGATAAAGTGCATTGCAAAATGGTTGCATTTCCCTTCATTCCTTGGTTCAGGTCGGCCAAACTTTAGCCCGTGGAGATGCATCTTGTTTAGCTTTCACGTGTTTAGAAATACATAAGACTGGCTGCTCTGTGTCTCGCACGCAGCCCAGCGTCAGCACTCATTCACTTATTTGAAAATGGTTCAGTGTTTTTCTGATCTGATGAGATTTATGTTTTGAGCTGGTTCAGTGACTCAAGACATATCTTTTAAAACACGACCAAAATTATGCTACAATATGCTGTACTTAAGCTGGTGAACGATTCTGGAAAAAATCAGTTACATCCCTGAAAGCTGTGGTGGGTTTTTTCCTTTTTTTGACTGAATTCAAATAGCACTTTATGCTCCCTTTTCACTAAATGAACAATAACACACAGAGGTAATTTTATCAGCTCGAAGATACCTCTTATTTAATGACAGACCTGTGTACCTTCAGTGTGCTCGTCTGCCATACAGCATACTTTGTGCCACTCAGATGCATCTAAAAATTGCTAATATTCTTGCGGTATCTGTACCACAGTGTTTTTGGCAGAGGTCATATACAAAGAAGAGAAATCTATCATCAGCTCTGTTTTCCTTCTCCAAGCATTGACTGTTATATTGCATTACCAGAGCTTTAATAATTGTAAATCGGCAAATACATAAACATTTTTTAAGTCGCTGCAGGAGTGCTGATTTACAGCACAGGAGAAGACCTGGCTCCACAGCTTGAGCAGATAAACTGAATCGAGGGTGTTTCTGAGGAAGGTATTATTCCAGTCATGTGGGGGAACTTTCCAAAGTGAGAACAATGCAGAAAGATTAAACAAACTAGACAATGAAACAATTATTTAAAAATATCTTCATTTGTAGCACACTGGCAAACGGAATGCATCTAGCTAAGTACACGAGTCTCACAAGCTGCCTCCCAATCTGGCCCCGTGGAGCTGAGAGAAAGCAGCGCAGCGAGGAGGAGGGGGACAGGGAAAAACCAGAGTAAAACTGCAGGCGGTGGGAACACCTTGTAAAACTCCCTTCAGACTCTAAGCCAGTGTGGCAAACTCCTAGTTCTGCTAAGGTCAGTACTAATTCTGCTGCTGATTCAATGCCGTAGAGCCAGATGCTAAAACTGATGAAATCTATCAAAAGACAGAGTTATAGTTTGGTTCTTGTGCCATGGGATCCAAACCTGGGATCTGGATCCAAACCTTGGGATTTCATCCTTACGATGGGTCCTTTCCTTTGTTTTCTTTCGCTCCTGATTCACATCAAATATGCCTTGCCAAAGAATTCAGGAAAATAGTTTTTGATATCTTTGAAGGAAATATGAGGCCAAGAAATCAGAAAATGCTTTGCTGTTGAGCTGTTAGCATTTATAAAACCAGGAAGCCATCATTTACGGGCTTGCCATACAAGGGCTAAATAGACAGAGGAAGTTGCGTTTTAACATTGTTAGTGGATCTGTGTTTGGAAACAAACTGATGAAACTAATTTTTGTTTTTCCACTCAGTATGGAGCTATCACTCTGAGGCAGAATACAAAATGGAGTGTGGTGTGAATGCTCATTATGGGAAAAAAGAATAAAAATTAATCCAGTATTTCCATTTCTAATGGAAAATGTTTTCTTGTAATAAAGCCTGCATTTCCACAGTACTCTTCTACTGGGAGTTCCAAAGCGCTTTCAGAATGTTCTTAGTGGCCCTGAGGCACTTTGTGGGGTGAGACCCGGGCTGTGCAGCTTCACGCTGGAGACAGAAGCCCCGAAATGTCCAGTTCGAGTTCTAAAACCTGCCGGCTCTCAGCAGGGCTGTGCCGTGCCTGGCCTCCTCCACGTGCAGCTCATCCCCTCTCTGCGTCGTGCTCTCTCAGCGTCACTGTCACTTGTCAACGCGCTGACACGTCCCCGTGCTTTCATCAACACCCAAACATGGGATACCATCCTGTACGACGGGGTAAGTGTAGAGTTATCGCCCTTCCCTGAAGACGTCTGCCAACACACCTACAGAGACCAAGCAAGTAACAGGGACTTTTACAAGAGAAAGGGTAGTTGGTATTTATTAATACAAAGATTAATTAAATGTATATATTATACATATTTATACATAAATTTAGACATATTTACATAAATAAATCTATAAAAAGAAAACAACTGCATTCCTTTGATCTACTCTCCTATGTCATCTCTCCTTAGGACAGAGGCCCGGGGAGACTCTGTATGTGTTTGTACGGCACATTGGACCAAAGAGGCATCAATCTTGGCAAGAATCTCTCATAATTATTAAATGATATAGCGTATGTTTGTGCCTTAGTCCTACAGTCATATACTCTGGAAAACTGAATTTTCATAATGTAACATTGACTTTGTGCTTGTTTGGATATTTAAAAAAAATAATTATTTAATAGTTATTGTTTGACACAGTTCTTAAATTCTTGTTTGACTGTTTTACATGTCTGCTTTATGTTAACAACGAATACTTGGGCCATACAACAAATAATAGTTGCTGTGCAGATTAATACTTCTCCATGTTCATATTTTTTTCATTCGGCAAATTCTCAGAGGTAAGTACATTATAGTAAATCTGTCTGTTTATACAGAGTTGGCCCGACATCAAGATCAATCTGTTACATATCTATATAAAAAAACCCCCACCAAGAACCAAGCGTTTCCCTGGTATTAGGTGGATTCACTTTCTATAAAAACTTAATTTAGCGCTAATATGCCTTATACCGCCCTTCAACACCACTCCGTGTTATCACTGTTAGAGACAACAGCAAAAAGTGTTTACACAATATAGGGAATAAACTCCAAACCCTCTGAATAATGAGAATAACCTTAGCCAAGGGTATTTCTCGGAGAATTAATAACTAGCTGGGGTTAATGGTCACTGGCTTCACCTTAGGCCCTCAATTAATCCCTGAACCTCAATTGTTATTACCTAATTGACTTAGTTTCATTTCATTTTAACATTTCAAAGTGATCTTCCTAAAATCACACTGACAGAGTAACGTGGTCTCTGTAGATGTGCCCTGACACGGTTTCAATACTGTTACTTCGTCTCCCTACGCTTGCATTGACATTCCATTTTGCCGTGACGCGGCGGTGCCACAAGCACGGACGGGCACAGATGACACGCTGTTCTTCAGACAAGGGGAAAGCCAGCCCAGGAGCGAGGGCTGGCCAACATCGTACAGAGGGACATGGTGCCAGCTACAAGCTTCCAAGCAGAATTACTGTTATCATCCAGAATGATTGCTCTCATTGCAAATATGATTTCTATGTTTGTAAAGGGAAGGACGTCAGATAAAATTTCACTTGAAATGTTCCTGGTTTTCTTAAAAAACAAACAAAAGTCTTTTCGCCTAGATCAGCTTAAAAACCTAGCCTGAAAAATGCAGCAGGTAACATATTTACAAAGAGGTTTTTTGATATTACCATTTCATGCTTATTTGAGGCTGCAAATAAATTATGCAAATCTTAAGTGTTCCAATAACATAGTATCAATGCAAGTAGCTGACCACTGTAAGACAGACCTCTGCATCAAGAAATCCTTATAAAAATAGGGCATCAAAATGAAGTCTTGTTATGTGGAAAAGTTTTTGAAAAGTCTTTTGAAGCTCTTTGATCCAGCTTTGAAATAATTTTTGTAGATTACTATTGTACAAAACCCATAATTTATAGTAGCTGACCTAAGCTGCTCTTTGTATAACAGCCATATATGAAACAATAGCAGGAAAGTGAAAAACACAAGGGGAACTAAAACTGCTCTGTTTATTATTTAGCTCATAATTACATCTTCCTTATTTAATCTTTTGAATCCTGGCATGTTCTTAATAATACAGGTTCAAATAATATTTACTATACACAGGAGAGTTAGTTTTGAGTAACGCATTTAGACTATCCAAACTTTGTGTAACTTGTGACCTTTCCCTAACCTAAGCGAGGTCTATTTTATACAGATTGTCCTAGATAGACGGTTTCTCTATAAATGGCGAAATTGCTGCCAAGCTCCCATTGTTAGCTGGTTCATTTTTCAACAGGCACACTTTAGGTTCCTATCACACCACTGTAAAGAGCAAGCCCTTGAGGTTTCTTCTTTTGTCAACGTAATAAAACGGCTATTTCTGAATAACTTGCAAATCCGCAACAAACGGTCCTTTGTGACTTAGAATAACACGATAGGAGGAATTTTTTTTGTTGCTCTTTTTGCAGGCAGCCTCCTATTTTATTCCATAATATTAAATTAATACTTGAGCAGCATTTGTCCTAACATATTTATAATCTCATCCTTGAAATAACAAAAGCGTGTTTCTAACAACTGTTATTCTCACTCCGTATTCACTGTCCAACTGCAGAAGATGCCTTCAGAAGCTATGTAAATAGCGACACTACTTCAGCTGAGGTAAAAGGAAGACTGGAGTTCAATTCTTTGTACTTTTTGTTGATCCTTGAGGAGTCGTAATCAACTCTGGTAAATAAGAACAACCTGCAGGATGTACAAGCTTCTGCCAGAATAACTATGGCTTGAAAATGGGGATAGCCATCTTTTCCTTCTGAGCCAAGCAGATTTTGGCTTCAGCAGACATTCTTGGAGAAGCGCTGCACCAGCTAGACATGAACTCACAGGAAGCACGTCTCCTTAACGAGAGAGACCGCTGTAACAGCTAACTTACTAATACTGGCTATGCCTATTTTCTAGTAGCACAGACGCACTCTTAACTTAGTCCTTTGTACAACTCTACTCTCAATACCGGAGCGATTGCACCACGCTGTGAACACTCCTGGCCTGCAGGAACGACCTGTATTTCAAGCCAAGAGAATGAAGACGAGCATCACGATGCTTCCCCATTACGAGGCAGCGTGGAAATTCGAGGACAGTCTGCCTGGTACCTAAAGCTGCTATTTAAACTAGAGTAAGAGCAAAATTGCCTGAGGTGGTGGTCAGCCCAGATGCATGTAGAACTGGAAACAGAACTTTTCAGAGGTAGTACCAGAAACAGAAGCAGGCAGTAGAAAACATAGGACAGGCATTTCAAAGGGGAAACAAGGGAAAATAGGACAATACTGCATACCTAAATGCAAAATGGTTAAAAAAGGTGGAAAATTAAAAGGGGAGGATGTAAATGCAAATGGAAAGAGCCATGAATAGTCTTCTGTAGTGGTCTAGATGGTGGAGAAATCCAAAAGCAAACACCAAGAAACACCACTTTTTGAATGAGCAAAAGTAACAAAATAGGATGAAAAATTATTCATGGACTATCAGTACTATCGACGTGATAAAACAGTAATGAGGTAAGCGCAGTAAGACATTTGGTCCTTTTTCTTCAGCTTTAGATCAGAAGTTTTATTCACCTCTGAGCTGGCTTTAGGGGAAGATCATTAAACTCATACTAATAATATGCCCCCAGAATATAGGACTGGCAAAAAATGTTTTCTTTTTATACTAGAGTGTGACCCACCATTGTGCTGTTTCTCCTATACAAGGAAGTTTTACTTCCCTGTTTGACACAATTACATCAATTCCTAAAGCTCAGAACAGGCCTTATTACAGTGCTTGTAAGAGCAGATGCTTGGCAAGTCTATATATGCCAGTGAGAACATCATTCAGTTTTATGCACACTTCTGTTTTCTAGCTTGGCATAATTCATTAGCACACTCTACAGAATACTCCATAAAACTGGATTTGGCTTTAATGTTAAGGTTCTAATGACTACAGTGTTGTTTAAGGAAACAAAACCAACAAACAACCCACAAACAGTAGTCTCTTTAATATTAAGGTTGATCTTTACATCCGATAGAGAAAATACACAAATGATGGTTTTTTTGCGTGATACAAGTAGGAATATCAAAGTAGTCTTATTTTTTTTCTATGTTTCCTTTCAGCATTTAAAACAGTGAGACAGTGTCATTTTCATGGTGGCAAAGCTTGTTCGATAATTTCATTATGATGAAATTGTAATGAAATTAGTACTGTATGTACACTTTTGTGGCTTATTTCATCCTCATTCTAATGCAAAGACATTTAAAGGGGGCAATATATAAAGATGAGGTCAAAGCTTTGATTAAAGACAGCTGTACTGCTTTCCAACCTGTTATGTCACAGTATTAGGTAGAGGAATAAATAAACAAATACAAGCCTAACCTGATTTATCTGTGTGTCCCCACATAAATTTGTTTAATGTAAAAACAAATAAAGCAAAGCTTTGATGGAGGTTGAGCAGAATTTTCAACATCTGTGCAGATAAATTTAATTTATTCAAAAAAGAAAAAGCAGCATTAGTGCATCATGTAAAAGCTGATTTAAATGATTTCATACAACAGGAAGCATATGCACTAGCTAAAACAAATTCAGTTTGCCCTTAAAACCCATTTCACTCAGACAACCATTCCTTCTGAATTTTCTACTGCGATAATGTTCAGTTATTTCTTCTTTTTTATCCTCTTCTTCATTTCACACATTCCACTAACCTAAACTGCAGTTAAAAGTCCCAGGGGCAGCAATACCCTAAATGCAGCTTCTGTGGAGCATCAGGCAGGTACACTTCGCACACTGCTTCTGTGTATCTTTACGGGCAGATCTTTAAAGCTGGTCAGGCAAAACAAGCTAAGCATAATACCTTAAATAGCTGAACATAAATGAGTTACAGGTGTTTGAATATTTCTTAAAAAATAAATCTTTCCACTGTAACACATTAAAACCCAAGAAAATAATCTCTATGCAACAATAACTCACTGTAGTGCAGCTATACCAGATTATTTCTGCAGCTCGGGAGAGAGTACTAGGAAGACTAAAGATATTTTTTTACTGAAAATTAAAGATTAGTCAAAATGATAAACTCCTATTTCAAACTAACCAAAAGGTGTTAAAGTAAGAACTAAAAATTCAAAATAAAAGTACTGGGTATGCATCTGAAAACTATAGCGGAAAAAAAAATGAATAGGATTAATACCCTTTCTTTAACTCAAGGCAAGACTGTAAAAAGTCTGCATGTGATTTTTGAAATCATACAGGCGCACAAAGTATCACCTCAGCTGAAAAAGATGATGAATATGGATGGTAATGTTTTAAAGACCCTTTCCTTATGGAAGAGGTTATCAACTTGTGCTTTAGGGAGACTGTTATCACACCTTTAACTCTACAACAGAATCTGTACCTCTGCTTAACTTCTCTGAAAATGCGAACGTGGTGAGCATACATGAAAAACTGATTGACTTTTTAAAATATCTAGTCCTTTCCTGAATGCCAGTTAGCAAAGAAAAGAGTATTAAAGAGTGTCAAGCCCAATAAGCTGCTATGGTTAAGAAACCTCTAACTGAAAGCACAAACCTGAGGCCCAATACTGCCCCTCTAAGTGGCAATGAGATGGAAACAGAATGACATTGAGCTCCTCAAAACTTCAAGGAGGGCTGACACCCACCTCAATGTACCTCTGATCTCGGTGGTTCCAGCAAGAGAAAAACAGTGCTCTTACAAAAATACATAAGTACGCAGGAAACTTATGCCCATTCGTGTGCTGCATTTGTCTTGTGGAACTGATCCAGTATGAAGCACTGTTTTATCTTCTTTTCACTCCCCTTCTCGAACTCCAGAATGGTAATCTTCTTCAGAAGTAACGCGTATAGAGAGCTCCTGCACATTGTTCTTTTGGACTTCAGTATGCCAGAAAATTGCATGTTACAGTACCTACAGGGGTCAAGACAGATTCCTTCCTTAAAGTCAGTTAAGAGAAAAATTCCTCGGTATAGATTCCCTGGAGGGTGGGGAAGAAAAGACAAAACACAGTTATTTTTGAGTCATTAAACTACTTATTTAAAAACCCACAAAACTACCCCCAAACATCACAGGCTCATAACCATAAAATAAATCCTTGCTCTTCACTTCCCCTCCCCCTCTAAACCCTCCTAACTTAGATTATTTTTTAATTGTTAACTTGAGATTCCATTGTTGATTTTAGCAACCAGACAGTGACAAAACATGTATACCAATTATTCTCTCAAAATCTGGCTATTTACTGTAACAGCCAGAAACTATAGGATCCTGTCTTACCACTCGATTGTTTTACGCCCCAGAATAACAGTCTTTACCAACTTTCCACACCAGCGTAGGTGTTTCAAACAGATCATTAGCACTGAATAAACTTGCGAGTGAAACCATAAAAAAGCCACTTATTTTTAAAGGCGACTCTGTAACAGGGATGAGAACTGAAAGTTGCACCTTTCAGCCTCTGCATTTTTGTCTTTGTTTAGAATGCTAGAAGAAGCCATCCGGAAGGAAGAAAGATTATGAGTATCTAGAAACTAGCTGTTTGACAGAGACAGAAATGCTGATAATGAGTGGGTTGTGTCTGTCTTTTTTGGCTGATCACAACAGAGGTCTGAAGCAAAACAGAAACTCTTGATATGTTTGTGTAAAGAGGCAGTAGCATAAGGGCAGGCAGCAGGAGTTCAGCTGAAGTTCAGGGCAGATGCTGCCATTAGTTTACACTGCAGGAAAGTAAAATTGCTTCCGGATTTACCTCTTCCTCCCAACATCAGCGTTGAGCCATGCTGTGTCGCAGAGTCACAATGTCAGTAGGAAAGCAGTCTTTTAGCAGGATACCACGCTCACGATGGCAGTCCAGCTCTTCAATAAATCCATACCAGTAGATGACCAATCCAGGGCCAAATCTATCAAGCAAAAAGGAAAATTAACTTAAGTGACTGAACTTCGCCACCTCTGCGACTCCAACACAAGTAAATCTCTTAATTTCACTGTAAAATTCGACCTCCGTTTGATTTTCAAATTTCAGTGTGGAATTGATATATGTCACTAATGAATATTGAATAATATAATGAATATTCCATGAATAAAAATGCTGTTTAGTGACTCAAGCAATCCACATCAGGGTTTTGCTTTTTCCTTTGAATACTCTGCAGATACCAGCAAAAAAAGATCTATGCCTTAAAACGTTAAGTAACATTTAGTAATTTTCATGCATAGAGAAGTCTCTCTTGCCATGCACTCTGCTTTTTCAGCTTTGGACGTGCAGGCATTAAAAACACAGGGGTTTATGGAAGCCACAGTTCATGCAAATTACAACACCATGAAGATAACTACGAATCTTTTAAAATATAATCTCTACATAGAGCTACTATTCAGGTAATTGTTAAGGTAAAGCCCAATTCAGAAAGAAATAGAAAGTTTCTGCTGTAAGGTCTCTGAAAAGTGCCTCAGGAATTCCTCAGATATTGCTAACGCTGACTGATCCCCACTAGGCAATCTCAGGAAGTAGCCCCATGGACGATTTTACCCATCAGGAAGTTCAGACCTTCAGGCTGGGTTCATAAAGAAGTAATCACTATCAATCACTGTGTACTGCGATATGTTTTGCACATCAGTTTCACGTTTTTCCTACTGAGAGCACTTAATTAAAGGGCAGCACTACTTTTGGTGTAGTGTTGCAGGAATTTTACAGTGAAATCATAAATTATGAATGCTGGGTTAGTAAAAGGATGTCTAAAAACAGAACTGCTTTCTGTAGTCTAACATTACAGCAGTCTGTACAACATGAGGCCAAAAAGCTTTTTCTTTCCTTGATTTATTATATGCTGTAGTGAACTTGCCAAAACCAACAGTGCAGGATGAGCTGTTAGATACCGTCTGTACAAGAAAAAGTTCAATAGAATGTCATGTAATGGTTTATATGCAGAGCCGTGCTCAGGACTCAACCAATATGGTAGCCAATTTTTGTTAATGTTTAATTATAATAAAAACGTGTTGGGGGGGTGCATAGTAACCTAAATGTCCACTTAGCAGACAATACAAGCACTCAAAACCGTGGGTAGTGCCAGACTGGCTTCATTAGGGTGGTTTCTTTCCAACAATGGAGGAAAAACTCTATTTGATGTGCTCATGTAATGGAACAGGCATCAAAGGAAGAAGAAACCCCTGTGGCTTCCTCCTGCAGTTTCAATTAGATACGGTAGTCTTTTGCCCAAAACTGCTGCATAGTGTGGTAACATTTCGGTTTATGGCTACTACTCGTCAACCGAGAAGTGGCTGCAGTTTAGTGGCAAAGTAAATTACTGCTCAGCGTAGCTGAGGCAACATTGGCACATGCGCTTTTTGCAACTGAAAGATGCTATTTGAAAGCGGAGAAGTTAAAACTCTGACAAATCCAGCTACACTAGCTAACAGATTCAAGCACATGTAGCACTGAATAAAGCACAGAATAAAAAGTGACTCACAGGGAAGGACGATGCCGCCTATCCCAATTCCTGAGTTCTCTCTGGCTGGCCAACAACTTCAGCCTCTACTGGCTCTGAGGGCTTCTCTCCATTTCCCTTTGCTTAAGTTCACGTGGGGCCAAGATGTGCCAGGGAGGCCAGTTGGCCCAACAGTAATGAGGCTCAAATGGCAAGTGAAGCCAAGGACTAACGCTCACTGCCTCCCTCTGGTGAGAGGCAGTGATTTGCTGATACTGGATGGGCCTTACTTTTGGTTTTTCACAGACTTGAGTATCTGTTCTCACATCAACAAAGCATAGAAAAGGGATAATTGGGTGGGGATGTACTTACATACTAACCAAAGTCATTTTGAAAGCAAAAATCCACAGAAGACAGGGAGCAGACCGTACATTTCTAATGGGCTATTTCATGCCAGGCAGAAGCTATGAAATGTACACAGGTACTTACTCACTATAAATGCATTTGTCAGGTAAAATCTTAATGCTAATGAGCAGCTGCTCAGCCCAAGTTTTGAAGGGCTCATTTTGCTCTGTGTGGCAGTCTGAATCCCCTGTCCACCATAAAAGGCATGGGGCATTGCGCTTAAGTAATTTGTTACCTCATTTTTTTGAAATTGTAATTTTTAATACAATTAGTATTTCGAGACTTCTCAAAAGGCTAATTTATGTCTTTCTAGCAAATCACCACAGCTGAAGCACAGGTTTTCGGGAATATTTTGTGCTAAAAAAATTATGTTCAGAAATGCCAAATTTGATGATAAAATTATATAAGAACATACGAAATAAGAATTATATACAAGAACATCTGTATGCTGTTAATTGCAGGAGCAAGTACATCTTTAGCATGAAAACATCCATCAATCCTGCTTTTGACTGTGTTATTATAGCAAAACTATGTGCCCTGTGCTGCCTGGGTTGCACTTTTCTCCACTATTTCGTTTCATTCCTTCTATTGTAGCTCTATATCACATAGACCATATTTATGCTCACATAAAAAACATACCATACTTTTGTTTAAAAACACTTAAGTACAGTACTTAAGACCAAAATTAACTTGCTGGCACATTAAGCATTTGCCACTGACTATCAGGAACTCCTGCTGCTAAGTGATAATTTCTCTCTCATTAACACCCAGAGTTGGCAAATCACAAACAATGCCACTGGTTAATTACTGCTGCCTTAATTTGAAAAGACACTTAACCTTTTTGTGTAAGGGGATGAGGTAGGGAAGTGTAACCTAGAAGTAAGAATTACCCTTTTTAATTCGACTCATTCCAAAGTGCAGATATGACACCATGAAGAACGAAACTCGGTGCCGTGAATTCCAAAGTAAAGCTACACATTTATATCTGCATCAATCATAACACTCAACAAGCTAGTGACTAACCTTGGTTTACACAGGATAATAAATTAAAATGACAGAATGCTCATTTAGTACTGCTATGGAAAGGGGGGCTCATTTGGTAGCTCTGAGGAGGAGAAAAAACTTTGAACGTACCAGATGGTTCTAAAACTATATAGATACGGTATGCAATATAGGCCAGGTTGTCCCATTTCTTATGAAAGACACACTGGAGAAAGTTTAAGCATAAAATGAAAATCAAGCTTAGAATGTAACAAACTACAGACTCCTACGGATTTTGTTCTTGCTCAGAAAAACTGTAGAAATCCCTAAAAATGTGCTTAACTTGTGTTTTTCTTCCCCTGTTTTTAGTTCTTACCCTGAAAAGCTTAGGTGTGAAGGAAATTGTCCAAAAGTTGTAACTAAGGTTTGGTTAATTCCACACAGTAAAAATACAAACCCCAGGAAATACAGAGGCAAGCTTCCTTCAGAATGTAATAAACATAGCCAGTGAAAATTGCCCACACAAGTTGCTTCGGTTTACGTAAAAATTAACCAGTATCTATGTAGTTGCCATTATATATATCCTGATTTAGTCATCGTCTAGTTTTGACATTAGAAGTTGTGACTACAAGGCAGCCAAAGCCAGCCCAGCAGCACTTTAGAGCGGGTCAGAGCTCCAGAACTGCCAAAAGGGGAGGGAAGAGGCTGATGACCCCATGGCATGGCAAGAAGAGAGCAGGATTACAAAAGCCCATGGACTGGTTTAGGCCTAATTTAGGCTTGATATAGGAGACTAATTTTAGTCTGAATGGCAGCAGACGGTGTCTTTCAAAGAATCAACTGAAGCACTTGAGATAGATGCTGGAGATAGCAAAATACAGTTTGAGTATAGTTAAATATAGTTACAGGCTCAACAGTGCTTTGGAGAAAACCTATATCTGATTGTAGTACTCTACATAAGTCATCTTTGCACTAATTTAAGAGCATTCAGAGGATCTTTTATACTGGTTTAATGACACTGATTTTGACAGGAACCCAAGTACAGATTTGTACATCAATAAACTTGGGACACTGGGCTTTGTTCTTGGAAAGGAGTTTCACGTAGATATGCTGAAAAGCCAGGAAGGAAAAACTGAGATAACCCAAAGCCAAATGGGTCTTTTTCTTAAAAAAAAATATAGCATCTTCATATATGCCAAGGGATCACTTAAGAAAAAAAAGGGAAAAAAAAACCCCAAGTAAAATGTGAATCTGGGTTTAACTTGCCCTCCAGTTGAACCAGTTTTGTGCTAGAAAAGAAAAAAGACTTTTATTTATTTATCAAAGTGGCTTAGTAGGCTCACACATATTCTACTTCACTTCAAGAGAAACTACTTTCTAGTAATGTCTTTTCTTCTGTAATGTCTGTGTGGGGTCCATACTAGCTTCTAAGGATTTGCCTGGACATGTGGCTGTTGTGAGTGGATTTTTTTACCATCAAAAAGCCTTGCATGTGGTTTTATGAAAAATGCATTTTCAACACACTGCTCGATACTGAGCAGAAATGTAAAACATCTTGCAATTGTTTTTAAATAAATGTTCACTTTATTTATTCTTAGTCTATTTGTTATAAACGTGTTGTATGCATCTCAGCGTAATGTAAATAATTTTAATTCCAAGTGACTCTCATAATGAAATGCTGGCATATGAATTATTATTTCTAATATGCATGTATTTAAGCAAATATTTTATCAAACAGATTCAGATGAGTATTAACATTATATGAAAGCATAACAGTCTACCTGGTTGGTGATTTTAATTATGAAGGTCACATCTGAACTTGTGTTTTAAGGACTGTATTCTGGTCCCTCACTTTTTGATGTCAGATCATCAAGAGTGGCAGCTAAAAAGCTGCCTTTGTTTCCTTTTTTCTTTTTACATATCAAGCAAATTAGAGTATTGCCACTCATACACCACGAGTTATTTCCTGGGAAAAGGGAATTACAAAAATTCACAAATATGTTATTACATCTTAAGGCAATTTAAAATGGTTCTTGAGAATCACAGTTGTGAGTAAACTGGTTTTACTTGTGGTACTAATAAACCTTGAAGATATAATAATTGAATCCCCCTTAATATCTAGTAAGTTTACTGTTTAAGGATTCACAACTTTATTTTAGAGTATTTGGAAAATTCTCATTTGTGTCAGTGGAGGGAATTTAGATATTTGCAGAGCTAGGCTAGTAGGCAACTTCAGACCACATTTTCAAGTAAGGTCAATTGGCATCAGTCAGCCAACTTCCTTACGTCTAGACCAGTTTATTACTGCTGATGACACAGCGTTATATATCTTGGCAAACATTTAATAGCCACTGGTCAGAAACTGACTTTGATTAGCAAGAAACTTTCCATTTAAACAGCTACCACAAGCCTAGTTCAGAATATTTTATAAGACGTATTTCTGCTACTGCTCATTTATATCAAGTTTTAAAAACAAATAAAGGTACTTGCGCATGAAGACAGTGCATTTTAAAAACTCTGAATGCAATTCAGGGATAACTGTGGGGTTTTATTATCCCTGTCACTTTTTAACTCCTCCACACATTTTTGTGATCCAGTGACACATGCACACTGATTTAAATAAAAGATGCCTTCAAGGCATTACACAGTACCTTATTTCTTTGACTTCACCAAATCTGGTCCAAAAAAAGAGAAAAAAATCCAATACTTAGTAAAATCAATTAACTGAATACTTTTTTCTTTAAAAACATGATCCTTAACCTGTAACTCAGAAGGCTACAATATTTTTGGGCCCAACTCCCTAAAGATACTTAATATTGTCTTCTTGCAGTAGCAACTGCACAAAAACATATTTGCTTAGAAACATGGCTCAAGAAGAAGTTTAACAAGTTCTGATCACATACTTTTAAAGATAATAGGAAACTTGTCCGTGGCACTAGCAAGCACTATATCAAGCCACACACAGAGAAGTTACCGGCATATTATGTCTCAAGGATCCAGGCATCCAGTTTATGCTGCTTAAGGTAAAATTAAGCAAGTAAAACCTAATCTGCTTTAAGCTTTGATGTTACCACAGTAGTTGGGGAAAGTCTTATTTTTACTAAAGACAAGGTAAAAAATGAAAGCCTACTAATAATCTACGAGACCGGCCGTAAGGAGGTTTTGACAGAGAAGGGGGAATTTTTTTTGGGCTGAGAAAGGTAGGCATTTCCATGAATGCCAGATATCGAGGTTATACGCAGTTGGTGTGGAAGATGGAGTTGTCAGGTGAAAAAAAGGCGGATGGAAACTAACATCAGGCCTCTTTCTCTATAGTCACACCTCTCTTGGATATGATTAAATCTTAATGAGCTTTTTTTCCCTAATACTAGCTGCCTTTTTATCTCTGCAATGAGACTGTTAAGGCATCAACCAAATAGCAGCATTTCATCAGGCTTATAATATGATGTAATTGCTTTTGGCATTTGGAGAAATAAAAACAAATCAAGTGATATTTATGTGGATAGAAGAGACCGTTTAAAATATTTTAGAATTTTGCACAGCACAATTTTTAAATGCATATTAATAGAATGCACCAAAAACTGTGCAAGTCACTGTCATTAAAATATTATAAATACAATATAAATTTTAGCTGCATAATACATTTTTAATAAACAAACTGTCGAAACACATTATTCACTTACACTTATTCATTCAGATCTGAGTACTGTTCTCCAGGCAAATAAAGGATTTTTATAATCCTCAATGACAAGTTAGGGTTTTTTAAAAATGTAGTTCTCATGGAAATTAACTTTTAAAAGCTATGATTAAATAACATTAAGGTTACACTGATTTACAAGGATCAAGGCTTTCTAAGTGAAGACTGATGCAGTGAGTGAGAAAGAAAGCACAGACTGGCTCACGGCAGCTTGTCATTAAGACAAGAGAGTCTGAGTGAACTTTGAATTTCTCAAGTTTTGTTGGTTCATGCCCTAAGTTCTACTGAAACATATCATTTTGTCGTTTATTAATAGTATTCCAGATGTTCATCTCTCAAAGTGGCAGTGTGCGCTTAAGGTAAAACATTTTCTTTTTCCGTCTCAGCATTTTCAAAAGCAGGTAGATGCTTTGCACACCAGACTGTAAGGTTTTGTGTTGTAAAGAGAGACTGTCTGCACTGCAGGATTGGGTTGATGTACTGAAAATTAACATGGTACTCATATTAACATTTTAGAAAAGAAATTGTTAATCCTTATACTGCTAGATCGTTTCATGGAAATTATGGTCAAAGCTGTCTCTGGATTTTGTGGAGATCACTTGTGTATGCATTTTCGAAAACAATGCATTTTAGCTGCCTGGGAAGTTAGTTCCAGTATCTATCTGAAAGAGATAATTGACAGTGTTCTGGGTACCTGACTTGGTAATTTGGAGATAGGTCCAAGTTTCCCTGAAATATAAGGCTCTTACCTCACTTAACTACCTCAGTACAGGGCAAAGTGACTTCAGGCACCCTGGATGATGGGCATAACTAGAGAAAGCTCAACCAAAAAATCTCAATCTGAAATGCACAATATAAGAAAGCTTCTACATCTTCTTTTTCAGAAGTTTCATAAATTCCTTTCTAATGGAGACTGTCTAATATTCTGTATTAGCTCTTGCATCTACCTGTTTTTCACTTTCTAATTCAGGGTTAGCACATTGTTCTACTGCACCTCTACAAGTGCATTAATGTCTTCCTGCTCCAAGCAGCAATACCCTTCCACTCTGCAACATGCAATCTGACGTCTAGTTTACTAAAGCTACGCTACTGCTATTTAAGTCATGCCACTTGTATTTACCAGTTAAGACACTGCAAGAATGTTGCTATCCTTTAAAAAGGCAGGGAGAAAAGGTGGCTGTTTGCTTTACAGAATTATTCCATACATTGCTGCTGCAAGCAACGCTTTCTGATTAAACCCAGGCAGAGAAAGGTGCTTCCCGGGGTACTTGCTTATTACTCAGTTTCCCTGTGAAAACCTTATGCCATGAATTCGCTCTTCAGGGACCATCGATGCAAGGCCGCTGTTGTTTGATTCTGCACCTTTGAAGCTGTGGATCAGTGTTGAGAGGAGTTGCCGAGGTTATTTCAAACATTTTGTTAAACTCACGGCAGTCCTCCCAAAGGAATGCTTGGCTGCAGACTACCTCTTATCCCGGGTGACAGAAACCATGAGAAAGGCTTTTGAGTACAGTCAGACTGAGGTCCGGGCAGCCATAAGCGCTGGTCAACTCGTGTTGCCATTGGGTGATGAATCGTTGTTTATTTTTAGGGCTGGAAGTAACAGGCCATCCTAAGGCCAGGGCAAGATGATATCTGAATAATCTGTGAGTGCCTCATAGTTTGCAGCAATCCTTTCTCTCTGTGCAGCTGTGTATCTGGTGACAGCGCCTGCCAGAGTGACAGGATATGCCAAAAGTGCATTTAACAGAGGAAGCAGAACTGCTCTCACAGCAACTGATTTTTGTCTAATAATTATTGGAAAATAGAACCAAACTAAGCGGAAAAGTTGTTCAGCAAATTTTGTTAGCAGAAACGTAGATAAATACATGCACTGTATACCTGTGCATTTAGCATTTGCTGAGTATAAATCTTGGAGCCAGCATTAAAGCTACCTCAAGACATTTTGAATGAATTATTAGACAATTCAGTACCTCCGAATCCTTATACACAACTATACAATAAAACAAACAATGTAACAGATGAATTAACAAATGGAGGACAGCTCGTTTGTGCTTCCGACTTCCCAGATCAGAGAATTAGTCCAAGACCGGATAGTAAATCACACTGAGTATCTTCACACAATGTTGCTTAGCGGTTAACTGCCAAACACACTATTGTGCATAATTGACAGGCAGAAATATTTTATGTGTGATGCTGTATTTAAATTTACTGTCCCTCAAAGTGCAAGTCACCTATCCATATTAAGCAGGGAATAGATGAGAAAGAAAAGGACTATGCCTGCTGCCCATTACTGTGGCACCTGACGCCCACCCAGAAGGGAAGCAAACACCTCCTCCCACCTGGAATAGTGTTGCTGCCTTTGGAATTCGCTGGCACACTGTAACTGTGCCTGGCATTCACTCTTTTCATTATTCATCTATCACTTAGGTCTAATGCCTGAAGTCCTTCAGCTTGACTCCCAGTTGATACCTACACCCAGTACCTGTACAATTCATGTTGGCCCTGCCTCACTTTGCGTTTGAAAATAATTTTGTTATTCGGAAGAAGAGTGCATCCTAAGACATGTAAGTCTTAAATAGCAACCTGTATCACTTGCAAAATATCCAGTCTCTCAGGTGACTACAAGAACATTTCACATGGTTTTAGTTGGAGACTGTTCTAGAGATTTTTGGAGACCATCAAGGCCATTTGTAGGATTGTTACATTCCTTATTAGATCAAATAAGTGCATAACTGGGGATGTGCAAAGAAATCTACTTTCCTTGTCCACAAGGAACAGCTTTTTGCCTTCTGCCTCCTTCACTTCATACACACACACAACACACTTCACACTTTATTTGTATCTATCAGCCAAACACAGCTCTACCGCATGGTACCTTCTGAAAAATCCATAACGCTATTTAGATTTATTTACAAGTTATTTGTTCTTTCTTAGTATATACCAACACTAGAAACAATTTCATTTCAACTTTCTTTGCTTACTACGCAATGAACCTTTCTGGGCTCACTGTTAAAGTACGGAATTCTGTTCAGAAGGAAGAAATACAAATATACACTGCCATGTAAGGGAGCCTAGAAAGAAGAAGAGGAAGAATCAGAGGAAAATGTGAAGATTTAAAAGCAACAGCAGACTAGTCAAGATAGCCAGTGACATATTACAGTCCACGTCTGATGAGAACTGAGCCAGAAGTCTGCAACATGATAAAATCACATTAGTATGAATATTTTCCCTCATACAAAAATACGTTGAAAATAGTGGAAGACAAGTTGGACTCCGTATTCCTATGGGTTGGGGTTTTTTTTTAATCTTTGCCATGCAATTGCTAGATTGATCTTGTGTCAAGTCACTTACTCTATATGGCATTTATACATTAGCTGTTCCCAAAGATGGTACGAAGGTTATTATCCCAATAGCCACAAGGTCCCTGTGTTAAATATAGCAACATCCTTTTAGATAAATTCAAAACAAACTGAGAGTGATTATAGGTTTTTTTTTCAAAAGGTCAGTATAATATACACACCTGTACTGTTCAATTGGAAGACACTCTAAAAACTGCTGTATTGAAAATGGGAGTCTAATGTAATCAGTGGGTAAGTCATTAGTAAAACCCATGCAAAATGTTACAGTATTAACATTATGTGCTATACAACGAGTTTTCTCAGGTTTTGCTGGTTTAGGTATCTGGTAACCATAATTATTAAATATTTTAAAAATTTTAATAAAACACAAAAGAAGAAAAAATCCATTAAGCATAAAACTTCTAGTAAGAAATAATCTTTTTGCCTTAACTGTTTCTCTTACTCAGTTTTATTTTATATGCAATGTATTTTATACAAGAACATTGCTGGCTGGTGTCTTCTAAGGGCATCAAAGAGAGCATCAGCCATCTCTTTTTAAACGAAACTGAAAAAATAAGATATCGAGCTGCTAGTCCTATTCAGCCCCGTTCCCTTTAAGCCAAAAGCAAAACTAAAAGGAAAGAAAAGCAACAACGAGAAGAAAAATAATGAAATACAGTTTTCCCCTCCAAAGATAAATTAAGCTTGCAAGTAAACAGCTTGAAACGTCACTAACAGCCGAACACCAACCAGTTTTACCAACCTTTCTGAGACTTGGCTAACTTCCACTGTGCATAGTTACCTTCTTGGTTTTTGGTTCTTACATTGCCTAAAAGCTCAGAGTAAGTACATTAAGTGATGAGTATCTGTTGTGAGCAGCTGTCTTGCCGTTTTCCCGTGTCTGTCAAAAACTGCGAGTTTTTTATTATTTATGTTGTAAAGTACTTATTTTCTGGTGTTCTCTCTGTGTATGTGATTGCAATGCCAAAGCACGCCATACGTTCAAAACGTAACGAAGGACAGAGGTTAAAACCGGCTCCTGAATTCCATGGTTGCTGTACTCTTACAGGAACCTCCCGAGAAAGCTGTCTCTCACACAAAGCCACTTGTCATGAACAGCCATAATGCAGCTTAAGCAGAGGTGCTGACATAAGGTTTCCATCTGCCCCAACCTGAGCACAGATCACCGAATATGCTGAAGATGGGAATGACACCTTCAACTCGAACTGAGTAATGGAGCCCAATATAGACAGTAAAAGATACTTAAGATATTTTTCCTGTCAGTCCCTCGAGTTTATAGCACTCTTGCAAAAGTGGGGGGTTTCCCTGTCTGGTCAAGCCAGGTCGTTGATAGCTGGAAGGCAAAAAAAACCCCAAAACCAACCGAACCCAAAAGAAAAAAAGAGAAAATTAGAGTCAATAAATAAGCAAGAAGGGAGAAACCGCACTTCATTAAAGTCATGAACATTTAGGCAATTTGAACTATTTCCTCCTACTTCTAGGATCTCTCCATATCAATCCCTGACTTTTGCCAAAGATTTGAAAATCTCTTACTGCACCTTTGAGGCATCATGTTTTTTACAAATTAGTATTTCTGCACTTGAGATAACAGACTAGTACACCTTAGATATAACATACTACTATATGCCAATACAAACACACTCAGCAAGTCTGGCACCATCTTCCTGAAGAACGAGATGAATCGTGATTTGGAGCTTTGCAGCATCAAGTCTTTGCTATGTGCAATTCCTCTGATGGCAAAGTTATTTCCATCAGGCTACTGAGATGCAAAGTGACTGATTATCACTTGAAACAGCGTGGTATGTTCTGCCCTGGTTACAAAAACCAGCTACCCAAGTCAAAGAACCCAGCTGCCCCATACTCCTCCTCCCCGCAGAAGTATCTGACACCAAGATGTCAGATTGGAGGCAGGCATATATGTCTTTTCTCTCAATCCTCCCTAGGCTTAAAGCACCAGGAAGAACTGGTAAAGGAGAGCTCATACAGGTATTGTATTTTTGCTGAGGGTAAATAGGACTTCCACTTACAGACCGGACTATCTCTTCTTCTCCGTAACTGCTAAATCCACATTAACATTTTTAAAAGCCATACCAATAGATTAAGCATTATTTTTAGTTAAGTTCAAAGAGAAGAAAAAGTACAGCTTTGCCAGCTCTACCTGACTTCACTATGGCAACAGCAGAAACACGGTAAATTCAGGAGATTAAGAGAGCTATAATTCCAGCTGAACCAGCAAAAATAAGAATTAAAAATTAATTTATAATTTCTTGATTACCTACAGCACTTTTGAACCACTCTTTAATTAAACGAAAAATTAAGTCAGACCACACATGAAATGATAGAAATGGTATAGAACAGTGTAGACCAGCTTCTATTTGCTTAAATAATTTTTCCACTTTAATGTACTTATTTGCTCTCATTTGCTTAACACTGCCAATATTTAGTACTGTGCAAATTTATGGAAATCTGACTTTAAAGAGCTTTGTGGTACTGAGTGATTTTAAAATTTTTTTATGTACTTATACTGGAGTGACTTGATGGGATTCTGGAATACATGAAATATAAGTGAGTAGCACGTAACGATGTCTTGTGGCACGCTGTGAGGTAATATAGACAGTAACATGTCATCACTGTGGGTTAAATAATCTGATTGCTTTTACATCAGTTTACTTTGCTCAAAAGTCTGTGGCACGACTACAAAAATGATGAATAAAAGCTGATAAGATTTGCAAACTTTTTCCCTGGGTGTTTAAGGATGACTGTGCATTTGCACAATACCTTACTTATACACTGCAGGAGTTGGGAGATTGTCTAATATTTATGTTAGAGGAACCCAAACTCTATTCCACTTTTCAGAAAACAAAACAAACACAAACCAGATACTATATTTGGACTGCTACTGTGTAAACACATAACAAACAAAGTCTAATAAGAAAGCAGATGTGGTGACAGTAAAGGAAAACTTTTGACTTGTTGATATCACTATCTGGCAGCTATGACCAATCTTAGAATGTTTGTTGTAAAGATCCAGAAGGTAAACCAAACATTTTTCTAGCCATTGATCAAGTTAACTGCTTTTTTACTGCAGATAACTATCCTGACTTTTGTACATGATCTCCAATTTAACTGTAACACACCCAAAATACTGCTACAGTTCTTCTCAAGCCTACACACAGATACACAGCCTGCAATAAAGAAATGATATTTCCCTTTGCTTTCCCAGAGGAAGAAGGAATCAATCTGTATAAGAGTTGATTGGTAAAGGGACACAAAGAGGTGCAGCTGATGAAAGGGCAAAACGATGCTATGAAGCGCTGGGAGAGAGATTTTCAGTAAAAATCTAGAAAAGGTGTATTCCCTTAAAGACTTGCTTAGCCCTCATCTGGAAACTGTAGAGAGGTCATTCAAGAGAGACACATAACAGCCAGATACGGAGCAAGGCTACTGCAGTCTCCAGGAAAACGAAGAGCTGCTTGTAGGAAGGACTAGCTGAGTTGGGCCTTTGCAGCCTAGGAGAGCAAAGGCTGAGAAGGGGTGTAACTGTCCTCCACCAACACATCACGGACACCAACGCTAGAAAATAATTCCAGTCAGGACAGTGGGACCAGAACACTTTAAATGATTTTAAAATCCTACTCTGTTAAGTTTAACAAACAGGCTACACAACATGGTGTTCATGATAGCTGAGGACTAGACACAGTGGCAATATCTTATGCATTTCTAAATGCAGTACTTGAAAGTAATAATACAAAACACTCTCTCAAGCAATTTCAAATTATACCACCACTGATAACAAAATTAAACAGACCCAAAAGTTTTTTTTCCCCTACCTGAGGAACAAAGACAAATGCCTCTATAAGACGATGTATATTTATAAAGTGAGATACCAGAAAGTTATTCAGAATGCAGGAGGATAAAGAGTTTTAAAAAAGGTAAGATTAAAAGGAATCTCCTTTTCAAATGAGCAATATGAACCTGAACCATTGTTTATTTGCCCACAGACATAGCTTAATAATTTAGTTTTCATAAATAATAATGGACTGTCTGATTCTTATCAAAGGTAATATCTTCAATTTGCAAAGATTCTCTAGGCTTGGAAGATAAATACATAAAAACAAGCAAACTTTTCTAATTGAAGAAGTATATAAAACTTTTCTAATTTATCTTTTTGTTTTTACAGCACACACATACAACCTCAAGCTCTTCTGTTTCAGTGTTATCCAGGTTACTCTAGCCTAATCCTCAAGCCTAGAGCAAAGTGAACAATCAAAAATATGTTGAAGTAAATGTAAACAACCACCAAACCTCAGAAATCTGAGTAATAGCTCCGTCACCAGTTTCCTGTCCTAGTTTTCCAAGGAAAAAATATTTTATTATCTTTAAGCAATACCCATGTCAGTCATGCACTCCATTTTTAAAAATTATTTTTTAAAAATTAATGTCTAGATTCCTCTTAAGGTGCTGACTTGATCTATATAGTTAATAAAAGGTTCCTGGGACGCAGTGACGGTCTCCTCCCCCATGACCCACCCAGAGAAGTCGATTCAATGTGGATACTGCCGTTCACAAAGCACAGAGCAAATCTAATGGTAAGTGAAAGCATAACATTCTCAGTGGAGCAATTTTACCTGTAAAACATCTTCCTGGCAGAGGTGAGTGTGAGAGGTGGGCTGCCTATTCATGGAGTACAACGTAACGCCTGACACCTCCAATGAACTTGCCCGCAGTAAAAATGGCTGAATAGGGCTGAACATTTTTGCTTACAAATAGAGCTTAACTTAACAGTAAAACTGAAAAAAGCAATAGCAACTGAATCAAATGTGACAGCAAAAGCCCCATTTTATGCACACACTTTATTACAGTTCTTAACTTTGTGTTCGTATAGCTAGTGAATTTATGCTTCAGCATATCTAAAACTGAATTACAGAGACACATACAGTGGTAATTTTCTTTAGTCACCTACAAACAGAATGTGTAAAAAAGAGGGTGACTATTCCAGAAAAAATAAGAGTGTACACTCAACTCCTTTGTCTTCCCTGTCCAGTTACTTACAGAATAAAAATATTTACTGTAAGGATGAGCCATAAAGTGTCAGAAATTAGATTCAAAGTGCAAAGAAAGAATCACCTCTACTTCCATATACTGCTTCAAGCAAGAACACATTTCTTCATCTGGACAACAATTAAAATAATAATCCAAAAAGCATTCTGTTAGAAAAGTAGTTAAGCCACAGTCTTTGTTCAGCATTAACTTGACAACAAACTTGCAATGAAGGCTAATGAGAAATAAACAGATACTACATGATGATACCTAAATGTTTACCCCGTTTCAGAAATATAAATGGTCTAAGAGAAGTTATACAAGGAGCAAGAAACTACCTTTTCTGACTTTGTAAATAGGGCTAAGTGAAATATTATCTATTCTTAGGCTTCTTCCATAAAACAAAAGAAAATAATTTTAGTGTACTACCAGATAGGTGAGTTTAAATATGAAGCACTTAATTCACAATAAATATTTTAATTTTTAACATTAAAATACCTTTGAAAATCACTTAGTTTTTGTAAATTTCAATGTTTCCAGATGAATCTGAAAAATGTAGTAATTATCATGTTGGACTAACTTAAAGTTAAATGGTATATACATCTTTAACTTTTACATATTTTGGTCATTCTAGATGCATTAGAGTCTAATAAACAATTTTAAGAGCTTGCCAGAAAGGTAAGTTTGATAGTTTAGCTTTTTCAATGACTAAAAAGAAAAACAATCCATGGACTGTTTTATTAAAGGCCAGTTTTTTTACATAGTAATTGTAAGTAGTGGGTAAACTTGTTTTGTGATATTTCTGACTTACTACTCTATGTTAACAAGGTCATCTTTAAACATATTTCTTTCTGGTCTTGACCAAAGACTAATTATTACAATGCTACCTTTAGAATAAGTGGAGGGTAAATATTTGGCTCTTAAGAACTGTCTTATGGGAAATGTGTATTATGTTTACTGTTATTTGATGATGAAATGTCAACAGACTAAAATATTTGTATAATAAATTATTCCATTCAATAAAAGCATCAATAGTTTGCCTGGTTTTAAAATACAATTTCACTATAATGCATTGAAAGAAATAGCACTAATGTAAAAGCCCTGCCAAGTGCATTAGTCCATATTAAACCACAGCCCCCAAGCCCCCTGCTTTAGTGTATTGTTAAAGGTCTGACAAACCCACAGCTACAAGGAAATTCAGAGATCAGACAAAAAATCTTTACTTACCACTTTGTGCCTAGATACAATAATTCACTGACTGTATTAAGGACAGGCCAAGAATTCCGAATTCCCTGTCTTTGTAGGTTTAATATAAAACCATTACAATAGACAGTATCTTAAAAAAATAGTGCCTAACGTTAATGACGTTGTGCATACACGCACATATATTACACAAAACTGCTTATTATATATACAGTATTTTTTCAAAACACCCGGGGGAAAAATGGTTTTGATTACCTCACTGAAGCACAAATAAAGAAATATTGACCGTTCAATCAAGAGATGCAGCTGCTGGACTGTATGATAGGGACCTTCCAAATACAATTGAAGAAAACATATGTCATAAATAATGATCTGCCCATTAAAGTAAAGATAGTCAACTGGTCATTCACAGGATGCAATATGAAAAAGCAAGGTGGTCAGCATGATGCCAGCGAAATTTTTGCAATAGTTCAAAATGAAGAAAAAACATTAATGAACAAAAAATTACTCTCTCCTCAAGATTTAATCTTGTTTACTTCTTCTGATTTTTCCCCCTGTTTTGAAGCATTCCGTCTCATTCATGATTCCTTTACACGAATGGAAGGCAAACAGATGCACTGAAATCTTTCATGACACTAAAGCAACTCACAGTCATGTATTTTAATTTCTGGCATACATTATGATCTGTACTTAATGGATCCTCTGTTCTTATGCCATTTTGATTCTATCAGCATGTATTTTAGTCATTGATCAGCAACTCCATTTGTCTTTTATATCACAATTTGACATCAATACAAGAACAGGATGAGATGCAAACAAAATGATATAGAATTACTAAATAATAGTGGATCATGAATTATATTTGCCATGCATGACTTGTCAGTACTGGATTTAACAGTAGGTAATGAATGCTTCTTTGTACTGCACTCCCAGAAATTCAATAAAAGCAAGAAAAAGGCTGCTTTCAGAGTAAAAAAAAAATTTGCAATTACCAGTTGCTCGTTACATCTAAGGATTATTGGTCTTTCTTACTAAGAAGTCAGGGATGGACATTAGATGCCTTTTCGTAGTTAGTATTATTAGTGAATTGGTGATCTCAGGTGGATATCTAGCAAACAGCACTTCTAATAAAACCCTGCTGCAACTGGAATACTCTCAGAATTCAGCTTGGTCCCAGGAAGTTACTTTTCCAGGGGTTATTCCAAACTGTACAGAAACCAGAGAAGCACTGTAGAATGCACTGTACCACTGTTTGGCTGAGCAAAACTCAACCTGTAACATTCAATTTGACATCAGACTAAAAATTAAAGAGTTTAATGCAGAAGTTACCACAATAAAGAAACTTAACTATGGTTTATTTAGCAACAGTAAAATTTAGTCATTTTTTATCAAAATGAAACATTGAAATTTTTGAAGAAGAAATTTTTCATTTTAGTTTGCTGAAACATATTTCAGCATTAAATGGCATTCCCCCCCTCTTTCTTTTAACATGTCGGAATGTGGTTAGAGTCCCTCAACTTTAGTGATGTACTATAAAAAAAAGTAGGAGGAGACATGATCCTCTAGAGCCACAACAATCATCCACATTGAATCCAGTGCATTGCAGGACTGCAGTTGTTGCTTTACTAAAAAATTACATAAAAGAAAACACTCCAAGTTCACCCCAAACCCCGATATATTCTCAGCTGAACAGATGCAGACCTTTCGCTTTGACTTTTGTAGCAGAAATGTTGAAACTTACAAAAACTTTGTTCTCTGTCCAAACCCACCCCAAACAGCCACAAAATATGCTTAAACAAATTTTCTGGAGTGACAATGATTGCTTTTAAATAAAGGAAAGAGGAATACTGTAAGAAATCAAAGAAACAGGTCATTTTGATATCTGATAACCAAAAAGAATGTTTTGGCATAAGTGAATTTGCCTCCTTGCAGTCTGATGAAGCTTTTCAGATTTTTAGTACTTGCTTATCTTTGTTGATACACTCAGGCATGCATATATCTTCTGAGAGGTCTGCTTTAATGGCTGAGCTTTAATGGCTCAGCTGACAGGAAATGTTAAAAGACACCAAAAAATTATTATTAAGTAGTAGTTCGCTTGCCATGAACAATGCTATCCACTTTTAGACTCCCGAAATGTAAGGCTGATCTGTATGTTAAAACAACCCAAACCCCAAAAGTGGAAACTAGACAAATGAAAAAAAAGCATACATACAAAAAACAAATATCCCCAAACCAGAGGTAAGCTCCATTAGAAATGAAACACTTTCAGCCAGACAACTTTAACCCAATATTTATTTTGCACTTCGCTGTCCTGTCTTTTAAGTTAAAGTTGTTTATAAATTGTAGGTGAAAAGATTCCTGGGGAATAAGCTCAGAGATAGAGCTAACCTGATGATTTACGTATTGCTGTACTAACTTAAAAAAGGGCATATATATATATATATATATATGTTCACATATACATGAATATGTATGCATA
>VXBO01013799.1:33065-46027 GCA_013400135.1 Rhinoptilus africanus
ACCTACCATCTTTAAAATATTTTTAAAAATTAACTGATACCAAGGATAAGTACTGAGAAATAGGCAAGAGTTATTTCAATATATAAATAAATTCAAACAAGCCGTGTTTTTTTCTGAGTAAGCATAATACAATAAAACCACTGTAAATTTGTCTTATTTTGTTAGTGTGTGATAAAATAATGTTAGCTTATAGAAGCTAATCACTACCAAAGTGTTTTTTTTAGCATTATACTTTGTGTTTTGAGATTAAACTAGATAGCTCCAGTGACAATGAAGCTCTACCATTTTATGTTAGCTACACGATACATCCATGGTTTTTAAACCCAGCTTTCATGGCATTGAGCTTGTTTTTCATAGAACAAGGTTACTAATTTCCAGGATCTGGACAGTTTCAAACTACTTCAATTTATTTAGAGAGTGGTATATTAATTGCCACTAACCACAATTCGATTAAACCTAAACATGTCTGGTTTACATTTTACTTGCTAACAATAAAATGGCCACTTACAAATATAATAAATGATACTAAAATCGACTTTGTAGTCTACAGTGAGACTGAAGTAAGTGTTATTCTAAAAATTTTCTAAAGAGGATATAATTAAATTTTAGGAAACAGTATTTGCTTTGAATAAAATGACCAATTCAAAACAGGGCCTCATCTGGCTATATCAAAGGGTTAACTTAATCAGGAAAATAAACTGTTGACATATGACTAGATAACATGAGACTCAGTAATAAAAAATGCAAGTCCATCTTCTGCTGTTTCTCTTCCAGATTAATGCAACTTTTATGTTTGGTATTAAGTTGTGTCTTGATCTGTTCAGTTACTGCTGTCAGGCTACCCTTCCATCCCCAGATGCTGGAATCCTGCTCTAAGATTACTATTTTGACTAGTGGGACCACAACAAGAACATTTTGCTTACACAGGTATGGATCTAGTAGTCTGCCATGGAATATCCAGGCTGGAGTTAGGGCATGGACCTGAAGTGCACAAACTAAAGGCAGGCAGAAACCAGACTGAAAATATTGCTACTTCTCAAAATTCGTTTGAAGAAATGAGAAGAGCATAAACAAGAATTTCTCCCCGTTTTTTTTTTTCTTTCCTTTCCAGGAGACATTAGAGTTCTCTGCCCTGTTTAGAAACTCAGATTTCAAAATAGAAACCATACAGTACATTTTCTAGTTCACTTTCACACGCTGGAGTCTTTCTCTACTGACATCATATTAACATAGGAAGGAGATATGAATGTTGCTAGTAACGGAAAAGAAGACCTACCCCCCAAACCAATCTTTTATTGAATTGGGCCCCCCTCTCTTTGTAGAAATTCCCATTCCTGATAACCAGAAGGTAATGAGAGACAGTAATCGTTCACACTGGATTTTTTATACTTCATTTTTTAGTAGGAGAAGCAGCAGATGCTATCCTAGCCCACTGATGGTTCTCTTTGTTGCTGACAATGCATTTTTAGGAGGTCATCTATAAATGTGGTCACACAGTTCCATGTGCTAATCAAGTCCCTCATACCCAACTCGGACTCTTGATGCTGGGGTCCTAAAGAAATCTGTATCTCACCAACCTTGGCAATAAAAAGTAATGTGCCTGCAGTCAAAGGGCAGTAATAGGTGCTGTGTCCCAGCGGCTCAGGGTGAAGTAACTGGCTGTGAGAATTTACAAAACTAAACCACAGTGGACAAAAGTTAATGCTACTACTTAACAGAAATATTCCCAAGTAAAAGCACTATGGAAAACCTTTTGATTTGTGACCTATTGCTTTCATTTCCCTTTGTTGATATTATACTATTTGCAGGTACTGTACTAGGGAATACTCACAATGTTATTTCAGCTTTCTTTATACCTAGGTTGTTGATAGCCCAGTGTTAGGTCATGGTTTGCCGCTGCTGCAATCTGTTTCAGCCACTCCTGGGACTCGGAAGACCCCGATTCAGACTTGCAGTGACTACAGTCCCCAGCTCACCTCAGTACAGCACTGAGAGCTCGCTGTTGCCTATGTAGAAATCGTACAGTCCCGTATTTCTCATGGTCCTGGTATTTTGTTACCTACCTGCTGGTTTCTCATAGCAAGAGCTGCTTCTAATCAATCTGTAAATTCAGGATTATTTTAGATTTCTGGTGACCGTATTTTTTTGCAGTCTTGTAGTGCCAACACTTGTAACTGACAAAACTTACCCCTTACAGGCCCCAGATTCCAACAAAGGAAAACCTTGAATCCAGCCTGCTAGATATAGAATCATGGGCAACTTTGCTCCCTGTAGAGATGTGAATTAGTTTGCAAAACTCAGGTGACTAGGGCCCTTACCCAGACAATTAGGTAAATCCAAAGTAGTATGCTACTGCATCTTTTCTAAGGAAAACTCTAATTGTAAATATTTCTCAGTTAATGATTTAGGGTAAAAACCGGCTAGCTCTCAAGCTAGCTATAAATTACACCTTGAAATCTAGGTTAACGGAACAGATACAAGTAAAATCTTAGAATTGAACAGATATTATAATAACATTTAGAATAAATTGTTCTAGAGCAAAATTACTCAATCTCTGCCCTCAAAACAAAGCACAATTATAAACATTGCACATTGAATTATAAAGCATTTAAAGCCTGTTAGTCAGCTAAATGGGAGAAAAAACCTGCGCTAAAGCTTTAATGGTATGGATCCAACACTTTGGGACAATAACATCCTCGTTAAAAAATAAGGATACATCAAAACTCTTGAGTTAAAAGGTTAAGTGCTAGTCTCTGTGTAGTTGATAAATGTTGAGCTAATCTAATCAGCGGTTGTAAGAAGCAATGCCATCAGCTAGCTGCCCTGACCTGTGCTTCTAGTTTTCACAAAAGTAAGATTTAAGAAAGATGTCAACTCCAGGCCTTTGACCTAGCAAGGACCTTGTTCGTGCCAGCCTGGTGTTCTGCTAAACAGACTGAGAACTTTCAGCTCAAATCAGTAACATGTGCACTTCACTAATACAACACATGGCTTGGAAATTAAAATGCAACGTGATCGAGTGCTTTAGGATATTTTAACAGTTAAGAATGCAGCTAGGGGGGAAAAAAAGCTTGTTTCTGTGTTTTGCTTTGGGGAGGGGGAAAAGGACAAATTCAATTGTATTGCTTTTCTTCAAAAAGTAGGGAAACAAAAATTCAGTTAATTAGTTCATGGATGACTGACCTAGGGGAAATAAGGAGGTTGTATGTTTCTTTATGACATGTGTCACTTGTTAGATAAGTAGGTTTTACTACGTCCAATTGAACTAAGCTAAAACTAATTAAAAGGTAGTTAAATTACAATCTAAATACAATAAAAAGCAATAAAAATAGCAAATGGCATTTTGGTCATCAATAATATTCCTAAATGCAGTTGATTATTTCCAATAGTTCCTGTATTGATTATTTCCAATTATTAGAGTAACAAGCTTTGCCAGCTGCTGGAATGAGAGTATAACCCTACATACAGTAACTAGGATAGACTTTTCACATATGCCATCATTTAATCAGAATAATTTATTTCATGCCATCTTTTACTAGACACTAGACAATACGTATGAATCTGGACTGTGCATAAACCAATATCTATCCACCCTTTCTGGTTATTATGGAATGATCAGGCATAAAGTAAAATTGACAGAGAGACCTAGTGATCCAGTTACTAATTACTACCAGCATCTCAGGTCAGTGTTGAGAAACTAAATAAGACTACATACCCGGAAAGTGCAGTTGACATAATTTGAATTTCTTTTGCACTTAAAATTGTTAGTGAAAACATACAAAGCATTGTTTACATGTAGTTTAACCATATCTAAATATATTTACTTCTCTGTGTAAAGCTACTTATATTGCAACCTACATCCTACTTCAGATTTTTCATCACTTATTCATACCCTCTAATGACACAGGCAATGACCGTTTCCTTGTAATAAAATAAATAAAATANCATATACATGAATATGTATGCATATATAGGTGAGAGAGAGTATGCTCATGACAGGATGCCCTATGCTAAATTAATCTTGGCTAGATTTTGTTTTTCCTCATGACAAGGCCAATGTAGTGAGACTTGAATAACTTTACAACCAACTCTGTGCACCACTGCTGCTTTCTAATCCATAAATTTTGCTTTCTGGATATTAAAAGAAGTAAGTTTTGTTCCTCCCCCCCAAATATTAAGTATAAATGTATTAAATTGATTAAGGAAAAGTATAGGACAAATAGGAACAATTTGCTTTTCTTGGAGCACAGTGTGATCGCTTTTAATTATACTTTCATGGGATTTACCTGAATTCCATGAGGACAAATGCTTTCATTTTTAGAATTAGTTTCATCAGGACTTCAATAAAATGTATAAAAGGAATGTAAAATATTTCTTTTGTGTTATTTTTTTATTTTTGTTTTGTAAACCAAACAGATTGTACAACTTATTTTCAGTGTAGGAGTTGATTCCATATGTGCAAAATCAACATCAATATTGTAACACAACTTTCATTACAGAACAAACTGAATTTAGCAAGACACTGAGCTGAGGAAATAGAAAGTTGCATATTTTCCGAAAGACTGACTTTCAAGAATAAAAAAATACAGAAAATACTGTTAAAATGGGTATTTTTATAATACATTTATAGCTTGGCAAAACCCCAATCACTCTTTACTTTTCATACGCTGACTGAAGTTCATTGCAAAATAGTTTTTCGTTTTCACTAATCAGTTTGGAAAAATAGTTTGGAACTTTATTACTCTCCTGGCCAAAATCTTAATATGTTAGTCTGATTTTATCAATGGGTAGAGACATTTTTTGTGCGCTATTACTACCTTTAAGCTTAAATAGCTTTCTGCTAGCTGTTTAACCTCTGATATACCTACAGAAATTGTAGGTATTTGCTCGTATTTAGCCCCCTTACTCTGGGATATATTAGGACAAACCAGACATGATGTACTGCAGACTGCACTTTTTTTTTCTCTACTGAAAGTGACTGAGCACCTAAAGTGGTTAATTTGGAGGATAATACTTTAGTTGCTTTAAGGAGGATGGTATAAGACAGTATCTTCTAAATCATATGTATTTAAACAAAAGTCAGTAAAAATTCACTCTAAGAGAAGTCTGATTTGTGGCTTGGTACACAGTATCGGTACCCATATTCAACTTGTTTGGCAGGATAGATTAGTAGATGGTCTAAACTGTTGAAACATGAANAACACATTGAAGGAATGTAGACTGGGCAGTTAGCGTTACACAGTATAAAAGGTCTTAAACATATTTTTTTGTTTAAGGGAGCTCTGCATTTAAGAATTGAACATGGTATTGTACTTCTGCTAAAACATTTCCTTCTACAATTTAATAAAGGAATAGGACAGAGCAGGTAATTTTCCTAATGGCTGTGAACTTAAAAAAATCTGATTTAGTAGCCATGAGAAGTATAATCTGCTATTACTCACTATAATTTAATGAATTCAAAGTAATGTACAGAGTACAGGTGGAAAGGATTTTATATTTGCAGAAGACTCAGTATTTAAGCAAACCCAGAAATATGACATATACATCCCCTAAACCCATGTGGCAGTGTCTGCCATAATAGAAACATAACTGATATGCAAAGACCTGTTTGCAGTTTTGGTACAAATTATTCTGTTCTGCATTTCTATGCCAGGGACACTCAATGCAGGAATTGAGATTGTCATTGGCTGTAATGGTTATGCTACAGTCAGACGGAGACAGGTATTCAAAAAACAGATTTGTACTATTCCTGTATACTTTCAGACAAATAAAAAGAAAAAAGTAAAGCTCCATTTAAGTATTTTCTGCACTGATTTTATGTCACATTTCTGGACTCTACTAACAGGAGACATATGCACCATTATATAATGATGATATTTACAAAAAGTCAGAAGTATATAGCAATACAGAAACTTGGCAAGTGTTCAAAGGTCTAGTAATGGAAAATAGCCTCCATTATTTCAGACAGATTAGATGCAAAACTTTGATATATCTATTCAATGCCTTTCAGAATTTACTCCGCATTTTCCCTTTTACTGTTACTGAAGAGTAACATTATCGAATTCAAGTTGCTACAAATATTATTCAATTTAGTCTAGATACAACTTTTATAAGGAATTTCTTGTCATGATTTTTTTAAACCTGTGATTTTTATAAAGTTTTAGTTAAATTAATCCACTGCATACAGAAATATTCTTCTATTTCCTCAATCAGAACTAAATTGTCCTCAGTCTTTCCCAAATAGATGCTTCTTGACACAGGCATAGCTTCTGCCAGTCCTCCAAAGCTATAATATCTTCTGCAATAAGTGAAATAGGCATTTGCCTTGAAAAAAACATAACGAAGTCCTCTTGCTCCAAGACCAGTAACTGAACGTGATAAAAGCACTGATAATACCTTCTAAATCAAACTGAGTAATTCTCTTTCTGAAGGAGAGATATAAAAGGTGTTATGAGGGACAATTTTCAACCAGCATCATGAGAAGATCAAGGTACTGCCACTACATTATGAAAGTCTCCCAAATTCATGGTACTATTGAAATGTTACCCATTAAAGATATTTCAAAAGATATTTTAAAGGTATCTACCTTTTAAAGAAAGACATTCTCCTAAACACTTCTTCAACTTTCTTGAGTGTCTTAATTTTTTTATTGTTATGTTTCTCAAGCAATTGATCACAAAATGGAAAAGGATATAATAACAAATGATCTTCCATCCATTGGAAAAATAGAGCTTCCAAAAAAATAGTGAGCTATAAGACAATGTCCAGGATTCACATAGCATGCACTAAAAAGATTGTTACCAATGCCTGCCTCTCTTTTGCCACTTTTGAATTTGTCCATATTTTGCTATGAATTAATTACGTCTATAATTTTTACATTTGCTCTTTTCAAATAATTTTTTATTTAGCAATTAATCAAAATTTTGTTTAATTTAAATATGCCCAGAAAGTGAAGAAATAAAGCTATCTGGAATTTCAACCATTTGGACACCACCATTGAATTTAGCAGGAGTCATACAGCTGGACCACAGACAGCAGAGAGTGAAAATAGACTATATCACTTCTCATCTGGATCAAGGTCTGGATAACAATACAGCCACACCAAAGCACCTTAAGGCATACTAGAGAGGGAGGAAGAGGAGGTGGCAAAAAACAACCTTCACCCTAGGAAGATCTCTTGGAAAGCTGAGACGAGATAAGATGAACAAAGTCAGTGGAAGTACTGAAGGCAGTTACAAGTGATGAAACAATTATATGCATGAAGAACACTGAAGCAATCCACAGTGACAGCTGCACCAATGAGCCTGATGCGGCAGGTTCTGCCCCACTCACACCCTTGTGATTCCACCAGAAACGAAGGAAGAGTGTGGCCAGAAGACGGCATGTTGAAGCAATTCTAGGTCTCACTGTTCAAATAATCCTAATCTGTAGTGCTCTGAGGGGCACTTGAATGCAAACACCTCAGAAAGATCTATTCCACACAAAAAAGGAAGATTTTTGCATTATTCAGAGAAGAGGAGCCCTGGTGCCACTTTAGCATATGTTGATCATTTCTTTAGTTCTGCTAGAGAAACATCTTGGAAAATAACTAGGTAGAATATTTGGCAAACTTAGATGAACATGTGCAGGACAGGCAACCAGAATAAAGGAGATTCAGGTGTGGACATACCATGTTTGAATGATTACCTCATAGGTTGGGTGGGTTTGTTGTTTTGTTTTTTTTTTTTTGCGGAGAGAGGAACTACTTTTATAGTTTCGGGCTAAATGGCCCATCTTGCAGAATGACGAGGTCCTTCAATTTACCAAGATGCTTCATTGACAAAATCACCACCACACAAGAAATGCAATAGCGTTTTCAATTGTTTGGGTATTGGGAATCAAGGGCCAGGTTCCTGACTGGCCTAAATTAAGGTTCCTTCAAATCTGAGTGACGAGACTCAAAAAGCAAGAGCATAACTCTAAAAAAAAAAAAAGAGGAAAGGGTGATGGATGGGGGTGTGGAAGCAGGATTCATGTCAACAAAGCAGTCTTAATTTTTAAATATGGCACAGAAAGTTTCTATTCTCAGACATTTAAGCCAGAGAGAAAACTCTATGCTATACATTTAAATGAGTGAGAAGGGGAGAGAAAATGTTTATGTAACTAAATTTAGTAAGACCAGGTCAAGAAATGTGTTAGTCATGCAATAAGACATCTTGAAGCACTTATTAAAAAAGCTAGAATGTACACGCTTCTCAAACAAACAGTTGCTGCACTAGCTTTAAAATCTGCAAGAAACAGGACATTTGGTAAAATGAAGGAATCAGACCATAAGTAAAACATTAAAATGAATATATTCAATCCTACTTTCTAACAAAACAATCACTGCCAAAAAGGACAAGTTGATACTTCTCACTAAATCTGTGCTCAATCCATAAACACTTTTAAGGAATTCAGGAGCCTGTGTCAGGAATTCAGAAAGCACAGTACAGTACCGAAGTGATGCTTTAATCATACTTTGACTTTTATCTCAATGCAAATAAGTAGGTAAGAACCATTGATATAAAAAACCCCACAACTAACAGACTCCTGAAGCCACAGATAAAAAGACATACTATCAGTGGGACATGGAACTGGTATTTAATTCTGGAAGGTTGGTGGGGTTTTTTTAAATCCTTAAGAACTTCATCTTCTGCTGAACGCTCAAAAAAACCCATCACAAATTCTCCTTTTGTGTCATCAGTTACAGCGTCTCAATAGATGTCAAAACTGTAGAACAGGAATACATTTCAAGAGCAAGCAGGAAGAAATGAACCTTGGAAAATTTTAACTATGTACAGTAGAGTGAAAGGATAGGAATAGGGGTGTATGTTTTATTAGTTTTGTCCACGAGAAATAAAGTACTTCACATCCATAAAAAGGGTGCAGGCCAAAATCATAAAGAACATGTTAACACCGCTAGCTTGTAATAGATGCAATCACACTATTACTATCTAAATTTTTGTTTATTTTTCAGCAGATTGGTGTCTGCAAATCACGCTGTCTTACACTGCCGTTCCTCTGTAACCTTAACCATTATTCCTACTGTGTAAAGTGAAGCACAAATTTAAGGTGACAAAGCACCAGTTGGCTGATGTGAAGTACGCTACGAAAGCAGAAACCTCTGAAAGCTTCACAGCCATTATGAAATAACTGACCTATATGAAACTGCTACCATGGTTCACAAATTTATTGTCAGGTTCCAGCCTCTAGCTGTTCTCTGATTGTTCTAAATACTTGACAAACTGAAGCCTTTTCACTTTCCGTTGAAATTGCCTCATCTCCCTGTCAGAGCGCCATGGGGGACTCCATTACTTTTCTGACTTCTTTCCCCTACTGACAAGTCATTTAGCTGGCTTCTTGTTGTGAAGGCTGTCCATGTCAAATTAGCCAGGGCCCCTATTGTCCTTATTACCACTCGAAAAGCCATCATGAGTAATGCTACGGGGTCCCTCAGTTGTCATCATTTGTCAGAAAGAAAGGGAGTGTGGTTACATATAGCTGACAGGTAATTTCAGTGTCTACAATTACTCCAATTAGTCTTGTCATAAACAATTCGATAAATGCACACCAATACAAACAGATAAACACACCAAGGTTTCTCACTATTAATGTCATGTAATGGATAAATCAGTGATATAATGCTATATTTTATTTATTTCTTTAAACTATCCTCAGCTGCAAGCTGGCAGTTGCTACCTGGTCAGCACAAATTGTACTATCTACTTTCATTAGCTCATCACCACAGGAGAATATGAAAGGCTGTGACAAAATTCATTTAGAGAGAGCGCCAAAGAGCAGATTGCCTAAAGCAGGTGTTATAACAAAGATAAAACAAAGGTTTTCTTTTGTCAGTTCAGTGCCGCAACGTGCTTTAAAGGAAACTATTTTGTCCTTAAAAACAAACATAAAATATGAGAGACAGAAAGAGAAAGCAGTGAAATGCATTCCTTTTCAAATTAAGAACCCTTGCTTCCCACCATATCCCAAGTCAATCAGCAGGTGGGTCTTCAAACAATGTACAATATAAAGTCTGATTTGCAGGTCACAGCATTAACCCAACTCTCTCCACATATTTTTTCTCATTTAAAAAAAAAATACATCTTGCAATGCCATCCAGCTCCTGAAAGATCTGATAATTATTTCACATAATCTACTACATAATCCCTGCTGTTCCTAGATAAGATTTATTTGAGAATGGATTTAGTAATTCCAACTCACTGGACAGTCTGTAGTACTGTGTTAAAGTCTTTTGGGGCATAAAATATTGATAATGTTGACTGCTCTTCTAAAATGTCAGGTAGACCTGTTATAAACACAACTCTGAAAAAGGCAGCTTTAGTAACATCCATATTAAGCACTGAATTACGAATTGCTCAGTTTATCCTTGTGATCCACCTAAATAAACACTGAAATCTTGACATCTCTGGAGTCCACAGCACCCTGTCTGCTTGCTGACCGCGGGCTTAAGTGATGGCTGGAAAACTGAACACAGACGTGTTGTTGTAGGAAATTGCTTTTGGCAACTATTTGTTCAAACTCAAGATTTTTTTTCAACCAACACTAAGAACCCACCAGAAAACAGGACAGGTCTCCCTAATGAGTAATCTATTTTAGCACAGTCTTGTCTAGGCATGACAGTTTACTGAGAGGCTTGAAAAACTCGTAATTACCAGTGTTACAGGGCAATTAATGTATATTACACTGCACTACTCATGGCAGCAACTGTCATTTTCTCAATAAAAATGAGTACTCTTCAGCTAAAGGTGACATTAATTGGGACTTTAATGACTATGCAGAGGAGCTGAAGCCAAATATGAACAAAACAGCGATTCAATGAGCGACTTCAGAAACGAGAAAATTGTACTAAAATGAGATTAATTGCTGTTTAGAAAAAGGAAAGAACCTAAAAAGCTATTAAATTGCAGGGTTTGGGTGCCCGGGTGATGGTTGTGATGTTAATCTTGCATTCTCACAGCAGGCAAATATTCACTAAATTCAGAGCCTTTTGACAGCAGGAAAAATCATGTATGCTTAACTTCAATCCATCAAAAATATATTTCAGCTTTTATCAGTGTTCTAAATACTTCTGCAATTTCAAAAATTACTGCTCCATTCCTTGGCTGTCATCATGCAAATGCGAACACTGTCAATATTGCTATGAAAAATTCCCTGGCTTCAAAAGGCCTACTTCGGTGATAAAGAAAGAAAAACGTGAAGATTAGAATTGCAAAACACACACTACTAATATAACAGAAAGCAACAATAAGAGTTTAATGTTTAAGTTGTGGAAACTGCTAAAATAGAAAATGATGGGGTGTTGTTTTAGTGTGTGTGGGAAAAAAAAATAATCAAAGAATTCCCCCACTCTCCCATAAAATCTTTCAAAGCTTATAACTTTATAGATAATTACTCATTGCAAATAATTAGGACATAATTTTGCAGCTTGACTTCAGGTGATATAATTATTAAAACTGCTCTGTAGTTTCTAAAAGCCTTTATCCGTGCTACTTAATTCTTTAAAGCAATTATATAATTGCTTTTCTTTACAGCCTTTTTAACTGTCATGATGACTGTATACATAAAACATTGCACTTAAACTCTGACATGTAAGAGGGATAAACATAGCTCTGATTCACTTTGAAGTTATATCTCCTGTAACTTCAGATTTTAAAACAGAAAATCAGTTTAGCCTTTCAGGTTAAAAATTGCATATAGAGTGTTCACATGTCTTTAGAAGCAATCCCCCCCCTCCACTCAAACCTGCAACAGTTGCACCTCGGAAGAGACAAAAGTAGAGCTCATAGTTTCTCACAATTTCCTACTCCATAATCAATTCTGTTCGTTCTTCTTCTTCATAATTAAACATTCATCTTGTTTACACTTTAAAAATTTCTAGATGCGTTAAAATACACACCCCCAAGAGCTGCACCCTCTAGGCAATATAATAAAGATGATGACAATGGGGATACTGTATCTTCGTATCAGCTGGTTTCAAAGACACAATTAATAATATTATTCCTATTAGCATTTCTGATAGCTACATTCAGAAATTCCACTATATGTATATAAATGTCTTAAGTTCAAAAATCATGGGCAAACAGTTTCAGTTAGGAACTTAAACCAATCACTGTGGATTGGATCCACAAATTGTCATAATATTAATTTACCTACTTTGCCTATGGTACTTTGATGATTAGTCTGTTCATTGCATAACTATTACCAAAAAATGCATGACTTAATGTTATCATAGTAACCTTTAAGTTACACATACAATTAATGAAATTAATATATTTCAAATTTAAAATTCGATGATGCAATTTTTTGCATTAAACATCCAGTCTTTTGCAAAGGACAAGCAAAACAAAGCAATGCATGGGCACTTCACTTATGAGTGTTCACAGTTTACAGAAGTGACTTAAATAATTTTGCTTCAGGTTTTAATGAATCCTTCAGTTTCGTTGTCACCAAAGTTTGGATTTACAAAAGCATATTTTGTCAGTTGGTCTACAAAGACAGCGTACCTCCAGTAAAATAATTCTTNCTTCTTCATAATTAAACATTCATCTTGTTTACACTTTAAAAATTTCTAGATGCGTTAAAATACGCACCCTCAAGAGCTGCACCCTCTAGGCAATATAATAAAGATGATGACAATGGGGATACTGTATCTTCATATCAGCTGGTTTCAAAGACACAATTAATAATATTATANAGACAAGATCATCAGGCTGAATTTGTAATATAAAGCTCTGACCGTGAGTAACAGCCAATCCCAGAGTATGTACATACATTATTAGCGCCTGTGATACTTTTAGAATTTTGTGTTAAAAGGTTTCTTGTGAACTTTTCAATTCCTAGACTCCCAGCCATCTCTGAAGAACAACATTACATACTTATGAAGCCAAGTCTTGCAAACAAGCTGTCATAAAGGTGAGAAGATT
>VXBO01013800.1:0-11543 GCA_013400135.1 Rhinoptilus africanus
AAGTCTTTCTGCTAGCTTTATTTAAAAGAGATTAATAAGTCTGTTTCATTTAATTTCCAGTCACATGGTTATCATTTGATGATGCTTCTTTGTGGTGTTCTACTGAGGTATTAAAGATTCTTGCTAGCAGTCTTACAGGCTGCTGGCAATATATATACACATTTTCATACTTACACACTGTAATAATTTAGTAATAGTAACTAATTTCATTATGCACTGTGTAACAGCAATTCAGATTTGAGAATTAAAAGTAATTACATAGCTGTTCAACAACACTTTGTTTCTATTCAAACACAGTGCAACTTTGAATTCTGATGCTAGCTTAAGAGAACAACTTACATCCGAATTTCTTCCCTGCAAGTCATTTACCAGAAAAGAAGTCTCTTTCTTTCCTACCCCTCCTCCAGTTTCTGAATGGTGTATATTTATAAAGTTTCATACATTCTGTTCTTTTAATCTGTGCAATTTTTCTGATGCTTCAGGATGCACTGTGATTCATCAGAAACCTTTTAAGCCCATAACCAAGATAGTTATGTTCTTGAATTGACTTCTCTCAAACCTATCCAAAATTAAATCCCTGACCACAAAAGAGCCCCTCTTCCCTCAAACAGTGCTCCATTCAGGTGTAAAAATCCCATTCTTTTTATTTTCTAGTAATAGTAAGAGCTGAAACATCCTAACTGAAGCTATTTCCATCAGGAAAAAGGTATCCAATGATTCTTTAAATAAAAATTGAAAGCAAAGATAGGAAGACCTTAAAAAGTGCATTATTTGTAAACTTCAGTTGCACTTGAAGGGTCAAATCAAGGATTGATACACAAAGACAAGAGAAATGGAAAAAAAAATTGTGCTTCTCTCTATATATTTACAACTTCATTGCATTTCTCATTCCTAACCCTGATATCAAACCCAGCCAATATGTCCATTTACTTTCCTTTCTTCCCTAGTACAAAAAAAAAAAAAAAAACAACCCACAACAAACCCACAAAAACTGTAGTAAACCAAAAAGAAAAAGTTAAATGAAATCAGAGAGGTTTTTATACTTATTCAGCAATAATCATTCGGGAAATGGCAGACTGTATTTCTCTGATCATTATGATTTCTGTATTACTTTAAGGAGAGATAATATTTATGTAAACCTACTAATTATCAGAATATGTAATTTACTTGTGCCCCCACTATGCACTGTATGTGCTGTTTCCTAGAAAGGTGTTATGTCTCCTACACAGAAAGACCATATCTAAAATCAAGAGGATGCATTCTTAGACCAAGAAGCTCCTTTAGGAAAGTAGAAGCCATAAAAAAGGGACTGTGAGCAAAGAATACGCAGCACACACAGAGACTAGAATGTGCCTCAGAAGTACAGGCAGCAGGTATGCAGAAAAGCCTCAGTCACTATGAAAAACGGACACATTTTTAGAGAATTCTATGGAATTCATTTACAGTTTTAACAGCTGTGGGAAGTTGCTCGTTTGAGAGTAAGCACAATAAAATATCCACTGTACATTATGGGCAGGAGGACAATTTTCTTATTAATCCACTTATTTTAAACCCATTGCACTTATCATATTTCAGAAGTTAACTTACTCCTCTGTTTTTCATAAAAACCTAGCAATAACTTTTGAAGTCTTTTGGAGTGCTTAAGGAAGAGGTAGCAGCTGCACACACATTAGGCTGGAGAGGAGAATGAGACAACAGAATTGTTCCCTTTCCCACCTTTCCATCTCATCTTCTTTCCTTTTGTTTTTTCTTCCCAATTATTCTCCCTTCCTTTTGAAATCAGATGTAAATTCTTCTCGTGGAGCAGAACCAGTCAGCTATATGATTCAAATATAATAAGCAGTAGAGGAAAACTAGTGTTTTTTCCCATTATGGTGGTAATGAGACCACTTTTTTTCCATTAATTATGTGGAAGAATTCAAGCATGATAATGTCAAAATCACCATGGTCTCCTGTGGCCAAAGAAAACAAAACACTACTCTCTCATATGCACCACTGTACATAACAACTTATACAGCAAGCATTAATTTTTATTTAGCCTGTTGCCTCGTATCCCTGCCCAAAATTATGAAGGATCTCAGCAAATTTCTCAGTTTTTCAGCACAATTTACTCCTAACCCCTTATCACTGAAAGTTAAGCTACCGTCAAGGGCAAATTCTGCCTGACTAGAGAGGCTTGTTGTTTTTTAATTTGTACTCACTTCTCCCTCTCTCTTTTTAATCTCTCTCTTTGGAATAAGAGATGCAGTACTACTTGCTGAGAAACTTTTAAACTTTGTATTGCCCTGACGCAAGGCTTTTCTCTGAAAGTTAACAGAATTTCATCAAACTTGACTGTATCAGAAATAGTTTTAACTTTTAAACAAAACAGGAAAAATAAAGTTTCTCACCCTGCTCAGTGTAGTGAGTGTTCAGCTGAGCTCAAGAAGGCCAGTAAGATGTGAGGAGGCTATGAGTAACTGAGGACAAAGAAAAAAAAAAATCCGAACGGTGATAATATCAAAATCCATAGAGCACAACATCCCCTACCATCAATGCTGCCTGTAGTTCTGGTCATTTCCTCCCAAAACAGGCCAAGTAGAAAATGGAAAAATAAAAAAAACAAAGAGAGGGTGGGGAAGTGAAATGGAATGGGCAGACACAGAACAGCTTCTGTATTCAGAAATGATTCAACAAATTATGATTTTTCAGCTTCGGATAAAAAAAAGAAGCGACTGTAGAGGAATTAAACAGATGCCTAGAATATCACGGCCAATATAGAGAAAGTTAAACAGTGAACAATTATTCCTTATTTTTCATAGCACAGAAGAAACTCTTGATACACAGTCAGCAATTCAAAATCATCAGAAGGAATTACATTCTCCACACAAAATGTGATTAAATAGTGAAACTCACAAGAGACCGAAAGTATAAATGAATTCATAAGAGGATGAGATAAGTTAATGAAAAAGATATCAATTTACAGCCACTAAATATAGTGGTTTGATGTAGCCTCTGGCTAATAAAGTCATTAATCTGCTCATTGCTGGAAACTGAAAGGGGGAAGTTCTTCTCTTGTTTACTCTGGTATAACATTCTTTGCCTGGCCTCTGCAATTGGGTATTACTGGGGACAAGTAATTGGGCTAGACGAAGAATCATCGGACAGTTATCTCCCTCACTATGGCAATTCCAAGCTTAAAAGAAAAACTATGCTTGCAGCAAATACTTCATTTTCAAAACTGCTGCAGAATAATTTCACAATAAATTATTTGTAAAAATAAGCAGTAATGAATGCTCATCTGAAGTACAGTATTTCCATGATCAATACTCATCAGGGCAAAATGTTTTCAATATTTTGAAAGCAGAACAAATAGAGGGCAATATATACTGTCCTCCACTATACTAGACATGAAAGGACTCTAACTAAACTACACTAATAAAACCACTGAACTATTTTAACCTTTTATGAAAGTATTTGGTATTGGTTTACAAATCAGATTACAAAACTGAAAATCATTTGACACCAAATGGTAATTCTACAACGTCTCACACTAATCATTATCCCTCAAGTTAAAAAAAAAACAAAACACCAAAACAACCTAATAAACCAAGAGAAATTATCATCTGTCCTAGATTTTGGAATAGAGAGTTGATGAGTTCGCCTGCTAACAAAGTGAGATTTTGTTTTCTCTACTAGCCAATGACAATTCAATTACTAAAAAAAAAATAAATTGTAAAGCAAATAAATATGAGTTAATTATATTAGAGAGACTTGTAATAACAGAGTTCACCTACAGTTTCCCTCATGTTTCTACAATATCCAGCACCTGTGTTCTTCCTGAATACTCAATATTAAAAACCAACTGTAGAACCTGAATATCATAATTTACTTCAATTTTTTTAAGGTTGGGTGGTTTTTGGTTAAATTTTCCCTATCTTTACTGCTAACTTCGTTCCTTGGTACAGTAAATTGATCATTGTAATGGGTAAAATGTAATGCAAACTGTGGTTGAAGCCAAGTAGCAGCTTTTGCTCAAAGCATAGCTTATTTTGCCTGACAGCAACAGCTGAAGTTACTCATCAAATATCTTCTTCATCTTACTAACTGAATGGACAGTGACAAATTCATTTCATATTCAGCATCATAGCAAAATACAACCTTTCTGTCATCAGGTAGGACCATCCTTGACTTAAACCATTATGAAGGGAAAAGAGTTTGTACAATGCACCTTTGGTAGAACATAGAGGACTCTCTAAGAAGCTAAAAGACAGCAGACCCCACCTGCTGAGATGCATGGATGTAAGAGATAGTACCGAACCCAAGGATTCAAATCTCACTACAAAGTTTTCCACTTTATGATGAAAAGCAATGTCTCAAGTAGAGAATTTGTCTATTTCCCTGGGATGAAATGAGGGCTTGCTGTTGCATGATTTAAAGGACATGAACATTTTTTTATTTTCTTGATACCGAAAGACTTTTTTCTTATTACTTTGTGGTTGTGAAACAGAGGCCTTTTGTCATACTCAAAAAATTGTCTGTCTGATGTTTTTTTGTCTAGAATAATTCTTATTATACCAGTCTGTAAGAGATTCTCTTTATTAGTTTGGAATAACCATCCCTTTGACTTTCACAGAAACAGGGAGTATAAAGTGAGCTGAGACAGATTTTCAAGAAGTCCAAAAAGAGAAAATAAAATATTTTAAAAATCACTAACCAAACGTAGGTATATTCTTTAAACCACGCATCTTGCTCTACCTAATAAAACCTGTTGATTCACCAAAGATAAGAGCTTCCTCTAAGCCAGTCTGGTTTGAGTCACATTCAGAGAAACACAAAAAAAGTTTCAGTCACTCTCACAGAACCACAGAATGGCAGGGGTTGGAAGGGACCTCTGAAGATCATCTAGTCCAACCCCCCTGCCAAAGCAGGTTCGCCTAGAGCAGGTTGCACAGGAACCCATCCAGGCAGGTTTGGAATGTCTCCAGAGACGGAGACTCCACCACCTCCCTGGGCAGCCTGTGCCAGTGCTCTGCCATCCTCAAAGTAAAGAAGTTCCTCCTCATGTTTAGGTGGAACTTCCTATAGTCAAGTTTGTGCCTGTTACCTCCTGTCCTGGGCACCACTGAAAAGAGCCTGGCCCCATCCTCCTGACACCCACCCTCTAAGTATTTATAAGCATTGATAAGATTCCCCTTCACTCTTCTCTTCTCCAGACTAAAAAGACTCACATCCCTCTGCCCTTGCTCATAAGAGAGATGTTAATTTTTTTTTTTTCTAGTAATCCATCTGTGACCTGCTGAAGTTGCTCTGAACTCCTAATCATTTTGTCTGCCATGCTGAGTAGTACCAACAAGCCTGACAAATTACCTCTGGATGCCCCAAAGGTCTTCAGTGGTCAAAGACACTGAAACTTCCATATGGCATGTCTCCAGGACAGCCTGTCCCGTAGGCCTGTCTGAAGCAAAGGTTTTTGGCTTTTCACTGATAGCTCCAAAAAATTGTGCAGTTGAGATGGGAAGAAGGTCATTCAAATTGGTAGAAAAATACATCAAAATTATCACCGTCTTCCTGGAAAATGAAATGCTTTTTTTCTATCCGCCTCTAGTCCTTGTGATGTATCATCACATGCATGCATACATTCAATCAAGTGTTCATACCAGTCAATCAGCATCTGTCTTTAAAGTATCAACATCCTAAAGCCATACAGGAGGAGAATATTGAATAATAATGGATTATCAGTATTGTAAGAAATAATTTCCCTGTCTGTATCTTGTGCATAAACTGCTGTTACTTTATTTTCTGGTTCTTTGCTTTCTTTCCTTCATAAATAATTTTCATAGTGAAATGATTTTCTGGTGAAATTTCATCACAACATGTCATGTCAAATCAGGGACGCAGATTTTAACCACAAGAAACAGTAATTCTGGATAACATGTCATCTCCTTTTAAAACTTACATTCAAGACAGCAAGTAAAACTCTGCGAGTTTTTGCCAAATTAAAAGCTATTGCTTTTAGAGGAGACAGATTTTCACCTCGATTGGTTAGAGGCATACTTATTAGAATCACAAAGTAGACTATGATAAACATAACTTGTTCTGTAAATTGAGAGTCTAAAGAACAGTTACCAAATTTTAACGGCAATAAATAGTACTGCACATCTTATTGTTCTGAATTGTTTGTTCCCCCCTACTCTTATCTTCCCTTTCTGCTCTACCCTGTTGAGGCCACATCCGGAGTACTGTTTCCAGTTCTGGGATTTCCAGTTCAAGAAAGACAGGGAACTCTTGGAGAGAGTCCAATGGAGGGCTACAAAGATGATCAAGGGAATAGAGCACCTCTCGTATGAGAAAAGGTTGAGAGACCTGGATCTGTTTATCATGGAGAAGAGAAGACTGAAAGGGGATCTCAGCAATGCTTATAAATATTTAGAGGATGGGTGTCAAGAGGATAAGGCCAGACTCTCTTCAGTGATGTCCAGCAATAGGACAAGAAGCAATAAGCACAAACTGTAAGACGGAAAATTCGATCTGAACACAAGAAAAAACATTTTTACTTTGAGGTTGTCAGAGCACTGGAACAGGCTGCCCAGAGAAGTTGTGGAGTCTCCTTTTCTTGTGATATTCAAAACCCACCCGGATGTGTTCCTGTCCAGCCTGCTCTAGGTGAACCTGCTTTGGAAGGAGACTAGATGACATCTGAAGGTCCCTTCCAAACCTTACCATTTTGTGATTCTCAGTTGCCTCCAAGAATTTCCAAATACAAGAACCTGCTTTGGAAGGAGACTATCAAGAATTTCCAAATATGTCAACTAAGCTAATAAATGAAATATAGGTCCAAATTCATGTAAGGAATTTGAATTTGCCCTAACATGTAAACTTTTCACCACCCACTACGTTGCAACATAATGCTCTGTTAAAGTCAATTTTCCCTGTTTAAGAATAAATAAGTGAATAAAGCCTGAGCATCATGGAAGTAAGAAAGGAAGTTTATCAGACTTTCATACTATCTCCTAAACTTGAAAGTCTTTTGACGTGTCCTCTTATTTTTAACCTTATACCAAAACTGACTTTACTTGCCACCTAGTCTAAGCTATTACGTCCACAGCAGAAAACAAAAACATACTTTTTTCAGGAATTCATACCAGCAGGAGGGATTAAAGCTTTTTAGCTAGCTTAAGAAAACATAGGGATTTTTAAAAGAATAAAATAATAACATATATGTATGCATGCATGTACATATACATATTTTCTAGATCCCTGAAAGTGATTCTTCTGACCTAGTACAGAAAGATGGCATGGAGCAGTTCAAGGAAATATGGACAAAGACATTTTGCCTAAAAATGTGTTATCTAACATAAGCAGAAAAAGAGCAGAGCAGTGCCTTCATGAAATATCATGATTTGGAGAACAAAATAGTAAAAATATCAGCAAAGTCATTCAAATACAGAAGTGAAATATCTGTGTATGTAATTAAATAACACAAAGAAAGAACTGGAAGAAGCCCCAACTATACAATACAACTGTACATCCCTATCACCAGGGATGAAAGTAAATGATACCACTTCAAAAAAATGTCATTAATTTTCCTTTTAAAAAATACCGATATCCCAGGATATGTCTATGGGAGTCCATTAAGTCCATGGTTGCTTTGTATATGTACATAAACATACAGGAAGAAAACCAAAACCTTGACATGCTTTTAGTACTATGGCTAGTTTTTGTGAAGACAGTGAATCCTTCAAAGGCACAGACAAACTGGGCTTCAAAGTGTTCCTTCATTAAATTTTACTTAGTTGAAGTTGAATTCATATCACACACACAAAAAAAACCCCAAAACAAAACAAAAAATCCCCACATACAACGAAAACAAATAGGTACATTCTGGTACTTGATAACCATCACTTTAAACAACTGCATTTCCCCATGCTTGGCCAAGGATACAGATGGAACTGAAAGCCCAGGTTGCACAAATAGGATATTGCTAGTATTACAGATGTACTTAATACCAAACCCAACCTATTTCAGTCCAAGACAAGCACTGGGTTTTCGAGGAAGACTTTCATACAACCCAGAAAGAAACATTCATAAAAATACCAAAGTCTTGACAGCAAGGAAGTACAATTAGTTGTGCTTCTCCTACAACTCATTATATTTGTTCCTCTTTAGATAGAAATATCTCTACTGCTAAACTTAGACCTGAACCAGAACTTATAGAGAGTAAGTTAAAGGATAAAATTAATTTATGTTCTAAGTAAAAGTCATTGCCAAATTCATTTAATCCATTTTTCCCATTTTACCAGACACATTTAGATTTGTCACTGACATTTACAAAACATTCAGTGAACTAAAATTTACCAGTCGAAGTTCTAACTCCAGGTTGAGGAGAAAACTACATAACCCATGTGTTAAGGCTATGCTAGTCCTAATTTGAGCAGTCTACAATATTAAATTAGTGATGTATTTTTCTTGACCAGGCTACCTAAGGTGTTACACTTTCAACTTCCAGTTACAGTGGAATCTTAACATATTAGCCCCATGTCAGGGAAAGTAAGTAGTGGTAAGTGATATGGGAAAATAACAAGAAAAATGTTTTAAGGTCATGCATCTTCTTAGTAATTGCCATAAAACAATTAGGCTTTGTTAACAGTGAAATTACTGTTGAGTGGTGCCCATTTGATGGCTGAATGGCCAAATCAAACTCTTAATAGTAATTAGCATGCCACTTAAGTAGGTAAATGAACCCACTTGCCCCTCTATATTCAAGAAAGTATTAAAAAAGGAAAGGAAAAAAAATCATTAAGACTATATTAGAAAAACTTTCTTCCTCCCTTTCCCATCCCACTCATTCTAATTACTTTGTATTTTTATGCAAGGTAGAATTGGTGTAAGCACTCCTATTTTCAGAGAGCTTTTTAACAATATTGAATTTCTCTTCTTTTACGGAATTTCAGGTAATCAATTGCTCAGTCAGCTTTAAAAGCTAGACAAAATAAGATCCTATAGTTGCTCCCAAGTAAGAAAAGACAATGTCTTAGTTCTCAATAGCAACAACAAAAAACATAATACAGTATTTCAAAACAACAAAAAAAAGGAAAAAGAAGAAAATCAGCCTTTTTTGCTAGGACTAGATAAATTCTGCATTCCTTGACAACCATGACACATTTGGGCTATGCATGTTAGCAAACTAGCATTACATTGAAGTTATCTGTAGTAATAATACATGACAAGACCACATGTTCAGAAGCATGTTCTGAAATAAATATTTTTTCCCTCAGGTTTTAAGATGGGAATAATATTTTAATTTTAGATCAGAAAGATGAGGTGAAATGTCCCAAAGATATACACATTCTGTAGGAGAAGGGAAGTTTTTTTTCTCTTTCACACATGTTTTCATTCCCAGTGCCTTCAAAACAGAAGAGTAAGTTATGGCCTGAGATGTTCCATGAGAGGAAAAAAACTATTTAGTGAGTTCAGCCCATTTTAAAAGCTTCATGAAATAGGGACTCATTACAACTGCTCTGAAAAGTTATACCTTCTAGAACATAAAAGGTATCTTGAGATTCTGAATATTAAAAATTTTAAGTACTTTTAATCATACAGTTAAAAACAGTAAAATGAAAAAAACAGAGCTGAGTAGATGTGTTCCTCACTGCAGGAAAGTCCAGAGCAGCTGTAAGTGTAATGAATAGCATTTAACTCCTACTAGATGAGTTTTCTTGAGAACTGACATTTTTTTCTCTCACTCTCACTTGAAGAAAATTCACAGTATCAATAATCATCTTAAGATGAAAAAGAAAACTGAAGTTTGTAATGGCAAACTTTCAAATCAGTATCAGAAAAATATTTTTGCATATACCACCCTTTATTTCAAAGGAATTTCTCATTTTTACATCAGTTAATATTAAATATTTTATGGAAATTTACTGTCTTCAAAAAATAAGTAAATAACCATAAGTTATTTTCTGAACAAGTGTTTATCAAGCTTTAATATTCAGTTAGGTTGACAGGTAGATATATACCAATTTGCCTGTGTATTCATATATTTGCAGATGTGTGTTTAGGAGATATAGAAGATGCTCAGTCTGTCTTCGATTAAAAGCCAGTATACAGCACTGAAACAGAAAATTAAACAGCACAGAGAAACTGAAAAGGCCAACTTTAGCCCCTTCTTACTCTAAGTGAATAAAATAAACCTCGCATACACTTTCCAGTCATTCTTCCCACAGGCTCTACTGTAGTCTAGGCTCTGTATAGTTATTCTCTGTTCCTAATATAAACTGAAAAACACAGTCAAATTTCACATATTTTGCAGTTTAATACCTATTTTAAGATTCTTACACACATAATTTTGTATTGCATATATATTTCACCTTCTGAATTCAGTGAGCTTTCTTATGGAGTATTGGTTTTCTAAACCTAATTTGATTCAAATGGTCAGGAGTCAAGCAAGGTTATTCCCAACAAATCATATGGCCACTGATCCTGAACAAAACCTCACTTCAGTGAAAGCTATCAGAGATATGTAAAAGACAGAAAGAAAAAGAGCACACTTTGTATGGAAATTTCCATCTTTTAGATGGGTCTACAATCCTCAAGTGGAGCACTTCTCTATTTCATTGCAGTAAGGCACGGTTATAATGGTAAGGAATAAATATGTGATTGCTCTAGAAAGAGAATAGAGAGAATAAGATGGCTTAAAGTCAGAATTTATTCAGGTGGCTAACTGAAATAAGATAAATTGTTCACTTCCAATGTCCTTACTGAGACTGAACTTTTTTAAATATTTTTTTCAATATATACTTTAAGTATTAGTCTACAAAAAACATGTGTGCAGTTTTTGTGGTTGAACATGGTAGAGTAAAAACATCCATGTCTTAAATGCTATTTTCAGCAGCTTTTGATACAGTTATGTACTTAATGTTGGTATTTTGACTCATTATGTTTCAGAATTACAATGCCATTTTTTGTATGTCCTTTAGAAAATACAGCATTATAAAAGCCTTGAATATTCATATTCTGTAATTCACATTGACCTTAAAGTTCACCCTTCAGGAAGGCTATGGAAAGATAATGAACAGAGTATGAGACAAATATTTCCCCTCTTTAAAAAGAATTTTTTTTCTTTATTCAACATTAGAAAGGTAGTACTGGCATGAACACAGAGTACTTTTTGCAGGTTGCCATAAAAATAAGTTTACTGGCTCATCCATCATGCCATGGTATAACTGAAGAAACTGTTCTATTTACATGGATAATTGTCCTGGTTTGAGGTAAAATGGGACCAATTCTCTAATTCTGAATTTTACTTTTTAGCTCGGTCTTGTCTAACTGACTAAAGTCTGAAATTAACAACACACTGTTCAGACATTGTTCACTCTCAGAGTGATAAGACCTGATTATACCAAGGAATGGTACGCACTGAGGCTCCTGCTTATACTTATTGCTATAACAACCAAGGTCGGCTAACTTCGCTGTTTGTCCTGTTAGAGGGTTGGAATTAGAGAAGCGCAGAGGGGTCACACCTATAGGGAGAAGCGGACAGGACAGGTGACCCAAAACTG
>VXBO01013800.1:15156-41798 GCA_013400135.1 Rhinoptilus africanus
TTTTTTTTTTTTTTTGCTTGGCTTTTGGTTTGTTTTTTTTTTTTTGTTCATTTAGATATTTCAATTTGGAGAAAATATAACAAATTAAAAGTAGGCATCAACAAGGCAGGTTTCACTTTTTTCTTTTTTTTTTTTTTAATCCAATAACTTGGGGGTTCTGATGTTCACCTAGCTTTAGAAGCTCAGATTCAGTTATTTCCACTTTTGGAGGAAATATGATTCCACATCCTTCATGTTCCTGGAGGATTTCCAAACCATAAGGCTACAGGGGATTACAGCCTAAGCCTGGTGTAAGTCATTACCTGATGCAGCCTAAGTATTGAATACAACAGTAACTGCAGTACAGACTCCTACCCAGACCTTCTCATCTCCTAGGAACGTGTGCAATGGTATGGGAAATAAAACTCACTTTATCTAGCAAAATTACTTTTTTAGTGTCGTGAGAATTTGGCGGATAACAGGTTAGCAACACTGATGACCGCTTATCTCCTGTGCAAACCCTGTAAGGGGGAGAGCTGACAGGCCAGTGTGCAAAACAGCAGAAGGAGGGAGTTTTGTGGTGGCAGGACGGCTATAATTTGGCTCAAAGTTGCAGGAGTGAAGGAATAAGAAGATAAACGGCTTCAGCACAGAATCATGAAGGCCACATTGACCAGAGATCTTTCCCTTAATTATCCAGGAAATAATATTAAAGTTGACACCTTTAAGTATGATAATAAGCAACATATGCTAAACATATATAACTATTGCACCCGCCTCTCTACCCAAATCATGCTAAAATGTCACCCCAAGGAGGGAATCAGATAACATTAGGGTATAAGGGGCAAAACAGAGTGTATCTGGATATACTCATACACCTACACACCCATACACACACACAGAGTCAAGAGATCTTTCAGAGGAAGAAGAAACTTGAGACCTAGAAGGGACAGTTGATGGGCTGTTCCCCTCTTCCTCTACAAGGCAGGCCTTCTCGGTAACATTGCATATTCACCTCCTGGTGAAACAACTCCCAGGACAGCATTTATTCATTTGCTCATTTACTCATTTATTTTGCTAGTGTATTAGTAGTAGTATATTAGCACTACTGCAGCTAGTGCATTTATCAACGGCAATTCTGAATCTATTATACGTGTTGCTTCAATAAAACATTGTATCTTTTCAACTTTGCTAGCTGTCTCAGTGCAAGTCCTTTGCAGGTCTCTGAAATGTGCAAACATTGAACTGTGTTGCAGAAGGCCCGTAGCAGGGCTCTGAAACAGGAGATCGTTCATCTTTACAGCTTTGTGATTCTGTCCCATTGAAGGCCTTCAGCAGGAACAGAGACAGGCAAATCTGTAACTGTCTTAGAACCCTTGGCTCTGAAACAGAAACTAAACCAAAACCCTTTTAGTGTGACAAGTGTAGTAATTGCTGAAATAAAATAATACAAGTTCATTATTACTGACGAATGGCAGACACCAGAAGAAAGTCTCAAGATGTCATTTTAACCCATTTTGAAAAACAGTTAGTTGACTGGTTGGCTTCCCTAAACAAATTCCTAATGCAGGGCAAAATATAGTCATCATCGTATGTGATGTAGTCCAGCCATATGTCATCACGCTCACATTTTCTTATTAAGTATAGCCATCTCTATAGAGAAAAGAGATTCTTACACAATATAGCTTCCAAATTCAAAACCTTTTTAATAGGGGAAAAGAAAAAAATGTGGATCCTTCATGCCCAGAGGTAAGCAGTAACCACAGACAACTTGGTAAAATGATCTGGTATTACTCTATCAATGGTGCCAAATGGTGCTTATTGAGCACAAAAACTGTAAATTCTCCATCAGTTGAAACTTAGATTTTTCAGCAGAGAAACTACTTGTTAAATTAAAATTTATTCTTTCCTATCCACATTTCTTTAGTATAACTTTGATTGCCAGAGTCCTCAGAGATCTGTAGTTAGAAAACAAATAAAGTATAAAAGGCAGTAAGTATTGCCTTAGTATCCCTTTAAGCTACAATGATTATGATGACACTACAATGATTACTAACCAATATAAAACAAGTTTGGTAGAACATCCAGCAGTATACATTTAAGCAAATTATGGTTCCATGAAAAAATGTAAATTCCTCATCCTGAAAGTTAGAGCCTGAAAAAAATGAAGATACACTTAAAAATCTAGGGTAATATAAGTTGAAAAACTCTCAAAGGATATTTTTCTTGAGATTTAATTTTCAAATTTGACCTAATGTGTTGTTCACGATAAAAAAAAAATAATCCTAACATAAAGGATTTCTCTTTAGGTAGACAACGTTCATGTTACTGATTATAGCATTGTAGCAATACATTAAAACAAATACTATGCTGATTTGAGACTAGTCCTCTGTTTTAAGTCTGATCTTGACCAATATAATCATGTTTTTATATAATTACTATAAATATGGAGTTTAAAAAGAAAGCCAACCTGAAGACCTCATTACTTACTTTGCTGAAACCTCAAATTGTATCTCAAATTTATGCATGATTTAGGAAAAGAAAAGAAAGAGTAATCCCCATGCATACAGTCATCCCAACAAACACTCATACTAGTTAGTTTATTTTCTGGTCCTACCTATCACATTGATCTAGTGATAAGGAACATCTAACCAAATACAGTAAAAATAAAAATAACAATAAAAAAACCCAAACACAAACAAACCAAGAACACAGGAATAGCAATTATTAAAGCTTATCAGGAACACTGAATAGTTTAAACCTCATATCATCTTCTCCTTACCCAATCCCCTCTGCCCCAGCAACATTTTCTCCCCAAGGCTGCTTCTTAAAGAAGAGAGTAATGGATGACTGCTATGAGTTTTTTCCTACTACAGTGTTAGAAAAAGCTCCTTCTGGAATATTCAGCATGTCATAATATGCATAGTAGGGAGTTCCTCCCACATGCCAGTAATTTTTAGTATCAACCAAAATACATAGAATCATAGAATTGCTGAGGTGGGAAGGGACCTTTAAGATCATCAAGTCCAACCATTAACCTACCCTGACAAAAACCACTTCTAAACCATGTCCCTAGGTACCGCATCTACCTTTTTTTTAAGCACCTCCAGGGATGGTGAATCCAACACCTCCCTGGGCAGCCTATGCCAATGTTTAATAACCCTTTCAGTGAAAAAAATGTTTCCTAATTTCCAATTTAAACCTCNCAGAAATACTGGAACGATTTTCATTTCAGGTACGTCTGGAATGCAGAAGCAGTGTAGTGTCTTCGCTGCTCACCTCTGTTTTACTTTTCTTTGCACAGAAAAGCCAGTTGTGCAGTCATGTGCAATATGACCTTCCATGTTCATTAGAAGCTTTTCTCTAAGCTCATCATTCACAAGTGCTTTTCTTCATGCAACCTTACTTCCATATCAAATGTCAGCTTTCTGCTCCTAGCTAGCTCTACAAAATATCCCTCATTTTATTTTACACACATATATATATATATATATAAATAAATAAATATATATGCATGTGGATATACATACAATTTTTCCAAAAAGGACTTTTGCTGCCTTGAGTGACCTGAGAGCACATTTAGGTCCACACTGCCTCTGGGTGATGTTTAAAATTGGGACATATTTCTAAGATTAAATCATCATGGAAGGTTAGAGGGTTATTTAACTTCCCTTTCTGTCTTCTTATTTTTTCCTGGTAGTAAACACATTGATAATCACAAAAAGTGTTACCATGATTTTAAGGTGATACAGTTCAAAGATGAAATGTGCCCATTTATCTGTTGTGTGCCCGTAAAAAAAAAATGCCCAGTTAATCTACCACAAGATGTGAATGCCAGCAAAGTATTACATGGCTCATTACACCCAGATGTATTTGTAAAATACATAAAGGTTTCAGGATTGGTTCTTTGGGTTTATTTTTCTTTCTTTTACAATAACCTGTAGAATTTTCTGACTGCTATTATTACATTTTTTTATTTAGATTTCACTGTCATTTATTCCTATCTCAATTTTCTTCTATTCTTACATCTTCAGAAAAGGGTTGATGTATCTTGTATCACTATAAAACTCTTGCTTTGTTGAAATCTTGCAGACAGTATCTTATTTCATACATAAGAACTACTGGTTTCTATTGATACTAGCCAAAAGTTATTTTCCAACTGAATCCAAAGAGTTTCCCTCTGAGTAGAACAGATTTTTTTTTCAATTAAAATAGAGTTATCAATAAGATTTGGGGGGGAAAAATAAAATAAAATAACCACCAAACAACCACTATTAGTGATGCCACAGAATCACATGCACTCAGGAATTCCTTCCTTTTTCCATTCTCTCTACCCTCTCCCTACCAAAGGTGATACTGCTTCTAAAACACACATTAGATATTTAGAATTTTTATTTCAAGGGTAAAAATACTGAATTCATTACAAGACAAATCCTTGAGCACACGCCTTCATTCAAAGAGAAAAGAATGCACTCTTCAAGATAGAACAGTGTCTGTTGACCTCCCCTCTTTTCCATAAAATGGCTATTGCCTCAAAGATCCAGCAAATAAAGCACATCAGCATTCTGGGGAGCTTATATTAGTTATTCAGAGAGCACATCCTTCAAAGTTTAACTTAAAAAATTTTAAATGAGCTACTAGAGTGAAAACATTTGAAAGAATTTCCCAGATCATACAAAGAATAACTTTAAAAAAAAAAAAAAAATCCCCAAAACCAAAAAAAAAGCAAACAATGTTTTACTCAGAACTTGATGATTCACCAATTAAAGTGAGATTTGGATTAAATCCTGATTACTTTTTTCCCCTCCCATCTAAACATTTTCATTACAAAAAGCATGGGAAGACAGAAAACTGTTGTATTATGGACATATTTAACTAGATAGTCTCCAAACTTACCTTATTCAGTTATTAATTGGTTGTAAGCACCAGCTTTATTATCAGTGTAAAACCTGACCTCAGTGAAGCTCTTTCTCTATTTTTTCATCCTCAGTAGCAGAATTTTTAAAAAAACCACCTATGAATTCCAGTAGCATGGGACTGTGCAGGAACCATACATGATGAGAAATTCCCACCAAAAGCAAATCAGGAATTCCTTCAGACCTCTTGGATGTTTTCTTCCAAAGGGAATTGGGCAGGAATGAGGATGACCCAAAGTTTTCATAGGAAAGGGCTGCATCACAGAATTGCTAATACAGTAATGGCCAGGACATCTGGGCCAGAAGCAGAGGTCTGGCAGGAGTAAAAGCAAGTGGCTGAATCTGACAAATTCTAATAGAAAACACACAGAAATTAGACTGTATCTTGCTAAAAGCTTGACCCTCCAATTCACACACTTTTATGCCTGTAGTAAAATTTTAAATGTACACCACATTTTACAGTAAAAAAAAATTGGAAATGTTACTCATGGAAATGAGATAATGAATTCTATTCCTCATTGTATTGTAACAACTTTTTCTCTTTGTTTTTCTGTCAATAACTTTTCCTTGCTTAATTAATTGATGTGCATAAAAATTGTGGGGTTTTTATGTTTCCCCTCTGTTCGTCTACAGAGATACCAACTTAAAACCTCTCATTATTACAGGCATCAAGTTTTGTCTCAAGTTTTCAATTCTTTATTTACAAAGGACGCAGGTATGACTTTCTTTGGTTCTATGCCGTTTTAGTCTTCCTTTTGTGCAACAACAGAAAAACTCTAGTGAAATAAAGCTGTCACCACTTTCAATACCTGCACTGGACTTTTAATCTGTCAGTCTTACATCTCCCAGTTCACCTCTTCTCCTCTTTCCTTTCTTTTTAAGCCAATTGCATTTTGCTTCATTAGTTATAGTTGTCCAGAATTCTTTACTAACTACATTTTATATTCATCATCTTTAGACATTTAAGCATTGGATAACAGATAACTTTTTCAATTCAGAGACAAGAATTTGTTTTGAATTTGAAAGAGGTATTAATTTTCTGCTTTCAAATGCAAGCACATTCATTTCTTCAGAAAGGTTATTCCTCTTTTCCGATAAAACTAAGGAGTTGCTATTAGCAAGACCACAAAACTTCACGTTGAATATAAGTCTGATTTGTTTCATCACTCAGTCTCACTATTCATATTTTATGATGCATGCTTTTGACTTCTTGATTGTATTTAATACCTTCTCATTAATGGCACACACTTAACTCTTATCCCTCTTTGCAAAGATCAATTATTGATCCACGTTAATGTAACCGATGTATCTCTCCCCCATCTATTAGCCATGTATTTTCAAGCATGTAATTTAATTGAATTTTTTCCTCCTATTACAGTTCCTCTGTTATCCATTTCTAACAAGCACTGCACTTGCTTTTATACCCTATTATTTTTGCTTCATTTTATCAAAAAAGTTAACTCAGAGCTCATTTTATGTTAGTCATTGTTATTAACTGTAGCAAAAGGAACTTAACCATCATAGGTTTTCTCGTTTTGTTTTGAAAAAATGCAAATTATTGCTCAAGAAACATATTAAACATTAACAAAAGTATCAAACTAGTATGGTGGCACTGGTCAGATCCAAGCATAGTATAAACTTGTAATTTTCCACTAAGATTCTACAGTTTTACACTTCATGTGTGATATCTGGTTAACAAAGTATCTGTCACATCATCCTCCTGAAAATCAAGCTGTACCATTTCCGACAGAATCAAATCCTCTTCTCCAAGGGTCTGTATATTTTATACCAATATCCAGGTACCTTCTAAATCATGCTGGAACTAAAACCTTTAACTTGGCCAAGATATGCTAAAGAAAAAAACAGAAAAGAAACTTTCTTTCCCTGGTTGATAGATGTTTGGCCATGACCAAAGCAGAGACCAACAGCAGAACATACTGACAGTAGTTTGTCTTTTCCTCCAGGTAACACTCAGAAGGTTGATTAGATGCCATGAAAGCAGATTTCCAGCACATTATTGCAGTTAAACAAATGTCACTGTCTTGTTTCATCTGAGCTTATCTGAGCAACTCCCATGATCCCGTAACTGATGCAAGGGAGTATTTTTTTTTTTCCCAGAACAAGCAAGACCAAAACCACTTTGTGAGCAGCAGCAGGCCTTTCACCATCTAGCCCATGACATGGAACTTACCACTCTAGCAGGAACTGACAGTAGTGAGGGGTAAATATACCACTCATATACTCTTCCTTGTTAAATTCTGTCACCAAAATATGCCTCTCCCACCACCACATGGTCTATGAGAAGTCACTTAATCTAAATAAATACTGTTACATTGCAACCTACTAGCCCAGTGAACTTTTTGAGCTGCCTTTCGTGAATCTTTGTAGTTGTTCAGACATTTTAGACAGAGGTAGACATCACTTACAGTTGATATTTTCTTCTCTTGAACTAGCCTGACCTTAAGCATTACACAGAGTATAAAAAACCTTCATACAATTTCAGTATCTGCCAAATCAGATGATATTCCCAAGAAAGACAACTAGACATGCAACAAGAAAATGAAAAATCTACCATGCCTCTCAGTAATCTGCTCCAATGGTCGCTTGCCCTCACTGCCAGCAGTTTTTACTGTCTTTCCAGTTCGGGCTTTACTGACTTAAACTTCCAGCTGTTGGATCTTGTTATGTCTTTGCTTGACAGACTAAAGAGACCATTATTATTAAGCAATAGCATTGTCTCCTATGCACTCAATTCCTCCTTTGCAAGCAGTAATTCAATATAATTTTTATATGTAGTTTAATGACTCTGTGAGAAAGGCAGGCAGGAGTACACTCAGTACACTCAAGCCATGTTGTTCCTTTTCACAATAATATTGAATTAATAGATACGTTATTATTTAGATTATTAGTCCATATATTGCAATCTATTCATATCCCACAGCTAAGCAGCATGTAAAAACACCAGGCAGCAAAAATCTGTATTTTTTCCAATTAAAATACATAAACATGCACAAAAGCTGTAAGAATACTAAAGTATGGAGCACCACTTTCAATGGCTCACCGATTAGCCAAATTATTCTCAGGTAATTCTTTATCTCTCTAGGAATCCTCATTTTATACTTTCCAGTGAGCAAAACTCAATTTTTGTATTACTGTTTTCCTGAATTAAGTCTACATGACTTTCCTATTCGGAAAGTCTCCTTTTAGCAATCAGCACAGGAAGGTAATCAGAATCCATTTACACAGTAAGGCAAGTTAAAATTCATTAGTACTCGTTGCTCTGTACCAGACTTCAGTGTTTATTCTAAATCATGTTGCAGATTAACAAAATGAATGAGTAGTACATGCACATACTGCACTAGACATTTAAAATTAAAATGTAGTTACTAGTTGTCAAGATCCCATTTTGAATGTATTTACCTGGTTTTCTTTCAAAAAGATGTAAGATTAGGGGTAACCAAATCTCTTAGGCTTCAGGACCCAGAAGGATTCCTCTTACCGCAGCTGGGTTGATGCAAGGCTGCAGTGATTCCAAGTTTCCAGATGGAGCCAGTAGCAAGGCTGCCCACATGTTCCCAGCCAGCCAGCCACACACTACAGATGTATACTTATACATACATATTTACATACACTCATAGCCAGTCACATAGATCAGCATAGACAGAATAGTGCCCTTACCAGTATCCATAAAAGGCGGAAGGCTCTCACAGGCAGGAATAGTACGGATGGCCTCATCTTTCTCCCTGGCTGATCAGAAGCAAGTCCACTACTGGAACAGACAGACACACACATACATTGCTGTAAGAAAGGGGCAGGATAGTTCTGCCATTTGTGTGGTGAGCTTGCTAGTTCTCAGTTCTCGAGGCCTTTGCTTCATTATTTATGAAATGCATAGGAAAGTGCACACCCTGCATATGCTAATGAAGATTACAGAGATCATGCTAAACACGTATGACAATGGCACGTGTCTGTCCACCCAAATCATGCTATACGTCACCTAGGAGGAGGGAAACACCTGAGACGAGGCTGTCCTCGGCAAGGGGGGGTGGACCATGCTAATTCAGCAAACATAAAAGGGGAAAATAAGTGCCGCTAGGGGAACAAAGAAGAAATAAAAGAAGAACATAGTGCCTGGGAAGATTCTTCCCAAGAAAGAAGACCGTACTGGGGAAGATTTTTCCAAGAAAGAATATTATGCCTGGGAAGATTCCCTGAAAGAGACTCTGGAACCAGGACTGGTGATCTCCCTATCTCTGTCTTTTTCTCTGTATTTTCCTTTCTCTATCCCTCACTTTCTCTTTTCTCTTAAAGTTGTTAAGTAACGACCGTAAATATGACTTTAAGTACTGCTTGCCATGAGTTGTCCTATACCTGTTGTTAAGTAACACAACGCATACCTCACTATTTGACATAATTTGTCATATACCTAACCGAATATCGTGGACTTGTTAAGACCTATACTAATCACTTTGGGCAGCTAATTAATGCTTCTATATGGACCTTGAGATTTATCTCACCTTAGTCCATGCCACTGAGAATTTACAAATCTGAAGTCACTTACCCGCCACTTTCCTGAGAGTGGCATGTGATAGTTGCCTGCCTCTCCATTAACTGGTTGTGGACACTTGGTCTGGTCAGTAGCTGGCCCCCAGATCCCAGAGCTCCTCCAGCAGCTGCCACCTCAAGTCCCTGAGATTTATGCTCACTGCTGTTGCTGGTACTCAGATCTCTTACCCTACTTGAGGACTAGTCTGATGTGTAGCTTGCTGGCATTCACCCACACACAGTGCAGAGATTGCACTGCCTGCATGGAGGATTGTTAGAAACAGGATTTAAGAAAAACATATGATAGACAGTATGTAGTGGTCAATCTCAGACAAAGAGTATTAACCAGCAACATGTATGCCTTCAACCAGCCTCTTTTACCCCACTCATCTGTCTATCTTCCCCACACTTGTTCAAGATGGACCTAGTGGTCCACCGTCATCCCTCCCCACCTTTGGTCCCATTGTAAAGTTTCACACCCCACCACAATCCCCTTAAAACATTGTATTTTTTAACAAACCCCAAATTCTCTTCCCTTTGTAAGTTCTATGCCCCTGAGAGGCAATAACCTTTTGCTTTTAATCACCTTTCAGGGATTTTTCCTCTTTGACTTATCTCTGTGCATTTCACATCAACTGCAATGGTCTAAATCATTTGCCTTTGATAGTTTTATTGAGAATCAAATTGGATGTGCTTCTTTCAGTTTTCACTGGTTATACCAGGGTATCTCAACCTGTCATTGTTCCTTTGTTCCTTACTGTGTTTGTTACGATTACCTAACAAATAATGCATCATGATGCTATTTAATTACATGCAACCACGTGATCACCATGATTGCATTTCAATGGCAGCATATAATGGTATTACTATTTCTACAGCAAGTCAATGTAAACATGCTTGATACATTCTTGACAAACATAATAGTTTATTATTTGATTTGGGAGGGGAGAAACCCCAAAATATTGAGTTGCAGCAGATATAATTCCAGACACCTACAAAAAAATATCTGATCACAGGAACAGGCTTCAGCTATAGTGAAAGCGTGGGAGCTGTCAGGAGAAGTATGTTTTTCATGGGTCAACAGCCTGAAAGAGATGAGGCTGCAGCTGCTCCATGTCCCCAGGTCCAGCCAGTAGTGAGGCTGAAGATAACACTCCCAGCAGGCACAGACAGGAGCACACACACAGACAGCTGGCCACACAGATCACAGACACACAGAGCATTCATATGAACAGATAGCACCAGCCTCTGACACCAGTTGCTACACACAGACCACCCTACACACACAAAAGAGCGCGCACCCACTCAGGGAAGAGCTGGAAAGGAATTTACCAAGTAGGACAGGCTGCGGTGAGCATGTCTGGGCAAGGCCAGAAAAAAGTGCTGACCAAACTGTTTACTTTTAATTGCTTTTCCATCCCTATTTTCCCACTCCTGTTCCTACAAAAATCACCTAAACCCCTCCCTTTTCCTACCATTAATTCCTGCCCTAAACACCCCATAAATCCTGTGTTATTCTAAACTGCTTTTCCCTTGCATCCCACAATGTATCCCACCCCTAGGCAGCAACTTCTCTTAGTGTGAAAGATAATTGGTACAGTTGCTACCGATGACTTGTTATGATGGATTTCATGTCTGGACACTGGGACTGATGGCTCAGTTGCGACAGCTCTGGGAAGGGCTAGGCCAAGGTGATGGTTCCTCTGGAGTCCTTGATTCAGGTTCCCACGTTCCTGTGCTTCTACGGGCTTATGCATATGGTCCCTGAATGCATTGATGCCCTCTGTGATGGACTGGGAGTAGCCCAGCAGGGTATAACTTGGGCTCCCCCCTCCTGCCACTGACTTTCTGAGCTCCTTTATGGGTGTGCAGATGTGTTTTTATCACATAAGCTAACAGTAGCAAGACACAAAAAAGAGTCAATACAAAAGGTATGGAGCAACTTCAGACAACCAGGCAATAAGCCAGGTGAGAAGAGAAAGGAGAACATGTTGGAGGAACAGGAAGTCCTGGAAGGTGTTCCAAGGAGTATTTAGAAAGAGAAGGAATGCTGTGATACTAACCATGTATACACAAGATGAACCCAGATTTCCAACTGAGATCTTGAAGATATCAACAGGAACAGATTAGCACTGAAGGTGTTGTTTCCCTTGCTGCTCCTGTGCTCCCCCACATCAGAAGTTCAGAGCTGTCTCTGCAGCGACCAGCATGGACCCAACAGGAAACAAGCCTGACATGCTCATGCTTGGGCTATTCATGACCAAGACAATTTCTCGTAATGGCACTACTGAATTTCAGAGCTGCTATACATGATCATCTGCAACACTGAGCCTCCTCCTAAATAAAATCATCTCAATGTTCAGCTATTGCTGTGATTATAACATTATAGGCAGCCCTCCTTTCCCCAGTGCTACATGTATGAGGTACTTATTTAAGTATCTTGAAAAAAGTCTTCATCAACTAGCGACTTAAACTTATAAACCTTTGATTTTTCCAGTGACCCATCACAAAGTGCACTAAAACAGTAATTTCACTGAATCAACCGATAACCAAGTACAATAATACGAATCCAGCCACAGACTAAGATCTCACTGCAGAAGCAGACACTGTAAAGACTGATTAAGCAAATAATTTGCCAAACACCTGACTGTGCTGAGACTAACTTGAACAGGATGTTTACATAAAAATGAAGCAAAAGTTGTTTTCCAGAATTTTCACATCATAAAGCTTGTTACATGATTACCAGAGATGTCAGATAAATACTATAAAAACCGCCTCATCATCTATTCTAAAAGGAAGAATACTTTCAGATGGGTTAATTAATTGGTGGCAACAAGGAACCTTTCATGTAATCACGGAAGCATTGTTAACATCAATAAATTGCACCTTCCCTGAAGCAACATAAAATCAGTGACTTTACAAGAAATTGTTAGAACAATAGTGATGCTTTAAGAAAAACTCTCTTTTGAAATGTATGACGGTTATGATGTGAAGGCCATTAAATTTTCATACATTTAATGAATGAGACATATTTGATGATATTGAGTTAGATGTATTATCTTGAGAATTAGAGTCTGTATTGTTGGGTAATAGGGATAGAAATGCTTACATACCTTCCTGAGGAAAGCATCTGGATTGATTAGGAAACCTGCTCAAGTGGCTAGTAAAAACTCAAGGTTCAACTATTCTTCCACTATACCTGGAATAAGAATTAATCCTCAGGGTAATTGCAGGCAACAGTGTCCGCAAAGCTCACTTTTTTTCAAAGGTGATGATAGACTAGGTCCTCTTAGATTGAGATTTTTGCTGTCTTCATCATGGGCCAAAGCCAGGGTTTGGGGTGTGGATGGCAGGAGATTAGTCACGGCCATTCTGTTTTACCTCTGAGCCTATGTATCTTATATACTGTGTAATATATTCACAAGACATATATATCATATTTGAATGCAAGATATGTCATATGAAGAAATCTATTTTTACTAGAAGTGTTATTTGGTGGGGTGGAGGGAGAGGAAGGAATTTACAACAAATTGTAGACTTTCTTATTGAGGGAAAATGTCCCCAACAAACTGTAATCATAATCTTCTGGAAGAAAATAGTCATACTGTTCCTCCAAACAAGGTTTACTTCAAATTTACTGATATTTCATATGAATTCAACACATGTAGAAAAAGATTCCAAGAGTAACCACTGTCATGACAAATTTCATCCTTCTTATTGATCTTTTGCTATAATTGGCAAATTGCTATAATTTTGCTACAAATGGCTCTTCTCTCTCATCAATATGAATCCAGACAACTCCCCCAGTCACCTGGAAAAGATATATCAAATCTGAGCTTTGCTTCAGTATAAATTGATACAGACTTATATGAGGTAACTATTTTTATTACCCAGGTCACTAAGGATTTCTCTGATTGCTTTAGATGAGACACAGATTTTAACTTCCCCCATCCATAATTTAAAAAAAAATCTAAGAAATTCCTTTGAAAATGTAGCTAGGTCACTACTTAGAGTTAACACTTTTCCTTGTCCTTCTATCCATTGGGGAGGGCAAGTGTCATTAGCTCTGTTGTCCCAGCTATTTCTCCCTGCTGGCTTGTAATTAATTCTTAATGTTAATTATGGGTAACTAAAATCTACTATTGAAGATTAAACATAGCCATCTTTTTAAAGACTAAGCCAGAGGTCATAACAACTGTCAATAGTTACACAAACATGATTAGTACTAATTTAGCCTTAAGTGCTAAAACATCACTTAGCACATAAACTGAAGCAGTTTTTACACATAATTTAACCAGTAGGAGGTTTACCCTTTGGTGTTGCATAACTAGAAAGAGGAAATTCCCGCTGTGGCATCCTCCAGAAAACAATTCTTTTGATAGGGAATTATTGGTAGAACAGATGAAGAATTTGCCTTTTAGACTTAATCATGATATGACTTATAACAAACACACATGAATGAGAAACATAGAAATAGAGAAATCATGTTATCTAAAACTAAAGCTATATGCCTGAAAAACAACTTAACAAGTTTAAATTCATAATTATAGAACTTTGGACACTGTCCTGGAAAGGGAAAGGTATCATAATGTGTGTTCACCGTACTATGACCAGGTTAGGATATATTAAAAGGCTATTCTCTGTGATTACTAAAATCAATAAAAATACATTTCCCACACTGACCATTAGGTTACATTGGTGTTAGGTAAGATTCAATTAATTACTGTTACTTTTTGGAAGCTTATATGGCTGAGCAGAGTTTAATCCGTCCCACAAAATTTTAAATTTGGTTAAGAGGAAATTAATAGGCAAATTTAATCCTTTACTAAAGGCAAAAATACATTTCCACAGAGGAAAGCTTTGTGATGCCTTTTGCAGAATGTCCTTGGCTTGATAAAACAAGTTGGCTAACAAATGACGTGGAATATCATCTTGGGTAAAGTTTTCTCAAAACATTCTTCAGACATGTCTTTTTCTCATTGACACAATTTATGGAGCTACACTGTGAGGCCTCTTATCAAAACAAGCATTTAACCAACCTCACTTACACATTGAGGTCTCAGAACTACCTTATCAAAATTCCTATCATCTGAAAAGCTCAACCTCATCAATGTCTTATAAAGTAGATTAATATATTTGATCATGCAACCCGCATACAGTTCAATTCACAACTTTAACATATTATGTCTTTATTATCATACTAAACAATTAGCAAAGACTTTGTTTTTTGAGGTATATCATTCTGCTCCCACAACTATCCTACTGCCATTTTGATTTCACTGACAAATTATTATTGTAATATTCCTCTAAGATTTTCTTGTTCTCTGAGGTTGCATTCCTTTCTACTTGCTCAACTCGAAATGCTTAACACAGATTACTACATCTCAAAATCTTCATCTAGCCAAATCATAATTCAAGATCTGAATAACTCTAATGTGAGAATCGCTCAGTTTTAGCTTTTCACAAGCCAGCTGCATGGGAACTACTCCCCTCCCCTTGCCAGCAAAGACTGAAGGAGAAAAAGAGGAGGGGGGGAAATTAATAAATAAAGCAAAGTCCGGAGTAAGCCAATGTCTAGACAAAAATCTATTGAAATCTATTTTAAAATACTTAGGCTATAGCCTAGCACTTTACAAAAGAGTAGAATCGAGCATAACACCATTCTGGTCAAAGTTTTCACCCACATGATCTGGAAATTACTGCAGCTTCAGCCATAATTTGGGGGAGTTTTGAGAAAGATGAGGTGAAGGAGGGAAGTGGACTTGAGCAGAAAGGAAGTATAATGCTTTGTCCTCTGCATCAACAATAAACTTCTTAGAATAAAGCACTATAATACACCTACCAGTGGTCACTGTTGGTGTACTGCCTCCCATACACCAACATCTGTGAGTTATCTGTTGCCAAACCCTGGCTAACCGTCAAGAACAGATCTCTAAATTACCATGCCACTTACACATAGAAGTGGGTTTGCTATTGCTGGTCCACCTGCACAAATCATAACACAAGCCAGCTGCAGCTGATTTTAAAAAAAGTATCCAATGATGCTAAACTTAAGAATTCTCAAGAACAAGACCTTCTGTCCTTGCTAGCTTTACTTTCATCAGATCCAAGTTCTTTCTTATTCTTAGCTAAACTCTATCTTTCCAGATTACTTCACATGGGTGGAAAACATGAGTCTTTAAACCAGATGTAATCCATGGCCGTGCCCCAGATATCCAACAGCAACCTCTGTTTCACCATGGACCAGTAGACTCTCAGACTCTTCTTGTCCTTGTAAACAAACTGGTTTAACTACTGTTAACAAACAACAAAATATTTGCTGTAAACAACTTCTTTTAACTAAAGAACTCGTTTTAGAATCATTTTGGCACATTTTGGAAAAGTCCGTTTTGTAACAGGTTTGGCTTTTCCCAAACTCTCTGTATAAGCTCAAGTGTTTTTTATCAAATTGACACAGGATATGAAAACTCTTTTAAGATATCTACCAAGTCATCAGTATATCATTAACAAAACCATCTCCATTTATTTTAAAACAAAACCTGTATATGAGCTCCCATCTAACACCACAGTGCTATAGCAAAAGAGTCTTCTCGACCACATGAATGCAAAAGTAAAATTAAATATAAATAATCAGCTTTTTCTCCTTTTACTAACTTGGTGCCAGAAAATTCATCCCATCTCAGCAGAGACCTTGGCATGGATCCTGTATAAAATCATAGCATTCAGTTTCCCATGACTAGCTCAAAAAGCTTTTCATGTTGCAGTATTCAGGAGGCAATTGATTTGAGCTGATTTACATTTTAAGTTTTACAGTGAGACTGGTGAACCCTCTGTGTTAGTGGTTTCACAGATGAAAACTAAAGACAACTCTCCATCCATTTGTGAATTATCCATTAACACATTTGAGCTTTAGGAATTGATTTGATATTCAGATCTATATGATGAAAGGTCCAAGCAGATAAATCTGTTTGAACAGAAAATTACCCAGAAGAAATTATACATAACAAGACATATACACACCACTCAAAGCAAAGGTGGTGTTGAGGGGAGCCCTCTCATTTCACTGGCAGAGAAAACGAGAATCATTCCTGCATGTGAATTTCCAATGGGAGTGGCAGACAGCAGTAGTGTCAAGCAGGGGAGGTCTTTACTGACTTTGAGGCATTCCTCTGAGCAAGTTAAGAAACTGTTAATGAGGAAAGACTCACCACATCCCAAAGCTGTAAATCTCACCCTAAAGGGTGTTAGAAAACATGAGAGCTTATGCAGTGCTTCAGCTAATTTTCTACTATACCAAGCCTAACTGAAATGAAAGTCTTCTAAAATTAGGCTCCTACATTGCTTAACTTTTGAAAGTTAAACTAGAAACATGTATATGGTCTCATCACAGAATACCTTGGTGACTGGGAGACACAACTTACTCAGAGACAGAATAGTCTGCTTCTATACACACTCTAAGAGGAGTGCAGTCCTTAAACATAGCATATGCGCAAGTACATGCACATGAACATAAAAGTCTATATGCATGACGTACTGTCACAATTAGGATAATATCACAAGCTACTGAGTTTCATCATGAAGTTGTGCGAGAGGAAAAACAGAAATACTTTTACAGCAAAGATGTACAGGTGCGAAAGGAAAAAGAATATCCAAAATAATGTACAGCTTGTTAAAATCAGAGGCACAGTAGGACAAGTACTCAGAAAATCATGATGTGGTTCCTTTTAGTAATTCTTTGTGGGTAGAACTTTCATGTCACTTTTTATATTACTACCTTTGCATAACACATTTTTCCATTTTCTTCCTTCCCCACCATCATATCATGCCTTCTTAGTACACAAAATATCCCCCTCCTTCCCATCACCAGTTACCTTCCCTTTAAGGCGTTAGCTGAGAAGAAGAGATCTCCCACTTGATAATATTCACAGGAACAAAGACCAATGATGGTGTCTTTGTACAGTATTTCACAGAGTCCCTATATCTTTTTGTTTCTGTAGAACTGGATCATTACCTTGTCTTTTGCCTTTTTCCCTATACTGTTGGCTAAATATTTTCTCCATTCAATACACCAGCTTAGCATATGCATGGCTTCAAAGGGTCTTGAAAACGCCTTGCCTGACCCAAGCTTTCTGATGCTTCTCCCTACAATGTTTCAACAGAAAATTCTCTAGTAGTTTGTTGAAAAGACGTGTAAAGATATACATACATGTATATATAGGTAGCATCTTCAGAACGACTTCTATTTTTACATTCTTAAACAGAACAAAAATAAAACAGCACAGCATCAGTTCAGCTTACTTTGTTGCACTGCTTGAGTTCACACAAAGCAGTATAATTGCACAACAAGAAGCAGACACATCCTACTATCAGCTCTGAGTGCTGAATCATTCTTGTATGCTTAAAGAGATTTATTGCTGAAAAGTTTTTTTGGGGGACAGAAAAAGTGGCACTGAACCCAGATATGGGCTGAGTTTGCTTTTGTTTGCTTTCACAAGGCTAACCAATGACATCCTTTTGCTTTCGTCTCCCACTACGGGTAACTGGGTTTTTATGTTAGTCTCACATGCCGAAAAACAATATTGTATACTCAATCTTTTTGCAAAATAAAAATACACGTAGCAGACTATATTTTTTAAAAGTAATGTCTTCCCTGGGAAGTGGAAAAAGTCCAGGCATCTTCCAAGGATATTTAAAGAAAGGAGAAGTGACAGGAGGGTGTGGTGGAATGAGCATCGGAACATAGAACCTAATGAATGAAAAGTCAGCTGATAGTATCCCACACTGAATCATGGCATACAGGGTAGTAGTCACCGCAGTACAGAATTTTGCTAAGGAAAACATTCGGAAAATGGGAAAACAGTGGAAAATCAGGATGAAACAATGAAGATGCCAGTCCAGCACTTCAAGTTTGGTATAACCTTACTCGCGTGAATAATCTTGTTAAAGATGCATATCCATTTGTTCACAATCTTTTCTGAGAGACTGACAGATAAATAGACCTAGGTCACTTGAATACCAGAATTACATATTTTCAAACCAAAGAACAAATAGATACATACTGAATAGCACTGCTCCATCATTCTTTTGTATGAATGTTCGAAAAGCATACTATTTTCATTTACAAAGAATGATAAAAAGGGACTCCTCACACAATATACTGAAGGAAGATGGTAGCAATTGCACTTTGACTGTACCTTAAATACGTATTGCCATAAGAAGAGAAAACCCATTCAAAGTTTATTACTATTGGGGATTGCTGATTTTCTCTACTTATTGTATTTAATAATGCAACAGCTACCCAGCATGATATGCATGTTATTTTATGTAACATAGTTCCAATAATTAATCTGTAAAAGCAGTATGTGTCCTTCTAATGAGATGGGATTCATACATTTTGTTGAGATTGCTAGATGACCAGCACCTAGAAATAATAAATTGATAAGCATTCTTTTTAGGAAACCACTGCGCTTATTATTGCACTAGCAGTTTGATTTTTCCTGGAACTGAAACATTCACAGACACAACTCTGCTAGGAGGCAAGTGGAACAAAAGACTAAGCTCAAGTATGCGGGGACCATCTAGGGATGCCCCAAAAGCTTTGACAGACAGGTTTCAACTGATTTAGCCTATCTTTAAACATTTAAGCAGTCATTTAACATATTACAGCTCCCACTTGCCTAGATACTCCATCTGAAGTGGTTACTTCTTCCCCTGCCACAGAAAACATGCTCCCTCAATTCTAACCCTAACGTCAAAGTTTACTGGCCAGGGAAAATGTGTTTAAGCTTATATTCACTGGGGGAGCCCTTGCGTAGATATTTCACAGTCTGTCTCCTTTCCTACAGGTCAGTAAGTCTTACACAATGGCAAGCCAGCCACCTTAAACCTTCATAGGATTTCACTATAACTAGGCCAACAATAACATCACAGTCTTAAATATCGCTTGCCAGCATGACTTATACTTGCCCTTGTCCTCAACTATACCCTCTGCCTTGGTAGCTAGAGGGATATCATTACTGCTTTGCACTATCCACTGGTTTTACATTGCTGGATATATTTCTCAAGTAGAGACTAAACCAGCTCGAGTATCTCCTCCTCTTAATTTGCTTTAATTCAGAAACAAAATGGACTGTATAGATATTTAAGTATGCATTTCTAATTTAAGCCACCCCACCACCATAAAACTAGAATGCCACAAAAGTATACTGTACTGTCCAATTCATATTTTACAAATTAAAAAAAAATACAAAATAATGAACAATGTTGACCTTTAAAAAATAGTGTAGAAATACAATCCTTCAGCTCACAGCAGCGTGTCTCAATGTGCTTACAATTCAGACAGTAGTATTTAGTGCTTTTTCCTTTTAAGTGCATCTAAAATGAAAAAGACTGTATAATACACTGTACTGCATACTTTCACTTTATTTTCTATAAGGACAAAGTATAATAACTTAACTACAGTAAAATGCATAGTAGTTAGGTGTTTAAAATTAATTTCTTGTACTTGGTATTGCATACTTACAGCTTCTCAGTTTGTTTAGATTAAATAATTTTAATGCTGAACTCAGCACACACAGAATGTTATTAACCGTGGGAATAAATATTTGGACACCGAAGTTTTAAAAATTGCATCAATGTTATTATTCTATTTAATAATAGCTTTTTAATTGTAATTTGAAAGGCAGTTTATCTTGCAGTTAAAGTAATAAAATGTAACTATATAAAATAAAAAGCCCTTTTACAAACCACTGATTTAATTATATTTAGAGATCGTTGTGAACTAGCTTTATTATTCTATTTTTGCAATGTATTTTTTTATTTGCATGCATATTTATTTATACATGCATGCAGATTATACGTATATATATATGCAGCAATATGTGTGTGTGTGTGTGTTTCAGTAAATAATTCAGGTTATTCAAGTTGCATTGCCATGCTGTGTAGGTTAAAGTTTTCAGCATGCTGTATTTCAACTGTTAGAAATAGTTAGTAAGTGTTCTGAATTCCCAGATCTCTAAAGAAACAAGCTAGGTAGAAGTGGTGCAGTTCTGCCATAATGGGGGAATGTGAGATTAAAAATAAAAAAAAGCCACTTACAAACCGAACTGATTTGCCAGTTGATTTTCCAGACTTCTTTTCTAAGAAAAAACTTTGCTTGACTTTGCAAGAAGGGCATCTGGATACACATGACTTTTCTACCACTTTTTACTTCCAGTATATAGTCCAAACACAGTGGGTGTCTCATGGCTGAAGACCTTGAAGGGGTAGCAGAAAGAAAGGTGGGGAAGAAAATGTGAAAATCTCTTACCTTCCCATTCACACATTTGAAAACACAACAGACAAAAAATAATCTCCGCACTAGGAAAGAAATTCACAGGCCACCTTCGCCTGAAGGCAATGTTTGCCTCACAGCACGAGGGAACACTGGCAACATTCGTTTACTCTTGCTGCTTTTGATCCACCATCCACCAAGGTTTGTTAGCAGCCTTTTTTCTCCAATGCACTATTTTAAATCACCACAACTACCTTGCCTAGTTTTAATAGATCACGTCTAGAGGAGAAGTTGTCCTTTCAAATCCCTCTATACCAGTAGAAATAAGATTAATTTTATAATAAATTTTTCAAGTAATCCAAAACTTAAATGACCACATATGCTAGCTGATTTCTCTCAGTTTCTTGAGGCTGGTTCTCTCCTATGAGAGAGAATCATTCAAGGCTTGCTTTCTCCTTGGTGGGAAGGAAATTATGTATGCCACACTGTTCTGTTGAATTCATATCACAATAATAACATATTTAGGATGCAATAAACCAACTGTACTGAGATCTGAATATTGTCCTCATCAACGCTGCTGAAGTGAATTCAAAGGGTGATCTCTTCAACCTATAGCATTGATGGCCTACAAAGTCAACATATGTGACAGCCTGACACTCCCACATCCACCACTTGTCCTTTGGGATATGTTCCTGTTGGGAATACCTTGCTCCTGCAAGAGTGCCCGCAGCACTGCTTCCAGTTCAAAACAAAAGAACAACAAAGAAAATTTTTACTAACTCAGCTTATTCTGCAGCCTTACAGATGTGTATTTGTCTGCAAGTATATGTTAGCTCTACTGATGGACCAAAACATTTTAGGACAGTTAGGCCTTTGAAAAAAATTTTCTAGTATATGCAAGGATCTATATCCTTACCTTACAGACAGTCCACCCATATTTTAAGACAGTTGTCAGGAAGGGAGAGAAGGTGGGTGTAGTTTAGTTTAGTTATATTTTAAGCTCTGGAAAATAAGAGAACCATTAAAAATGGCTTCTACTTCTTCTCAGCTGTTTCCAGTATTGTGAGGTGCATTCCTCTCTAAAAGGCTAAGTGAAAGAACATGTGTTATTGTAAGAAACAGAGTTGATTTCAGAAATGTTAAAACTCTAACTTCTGTTGAACGTCACAATGGTTTCATATATCCAGCAGAATTTTATTTCATTTTATTGCTTCCTTACCTTATCTGGCTCTCAAGAGTATATTTAATAATTTTAAATCAAATTAGAATTTATATTTGTTAAAATTAAGCAACATCAGTAAATGTTTAAATGACAAAGCACTGGATGTTGTTGGTAAAAAAAACAAATCAAGAAAATTAAATTTTAGTTGACCCTGAATTACCTTTAACTTACATTTTATTGTCAGTATAGCAGTTTATCCTGCAGACTAAGGAATACTGGAACATCCAAAATATGATAGCAAGAAACTTCTTTGTACTGAGGAAAAGAGAAATGAAGTCTCCAAGACTGTTAAGAGCACTTTCAGACAGACAACCTAGAGTGCAGTCAGTCATTTTCCGGTCCTGTATTTCAGTTCCAGAAACACTTAAACGCCTCTCACATTCACCTAACTTATATAACAGAACACTTCCCCTCTATGTTTTATGAACAAAGATCTTTCTTATACAGATGAGCACCAGAATTTGGCATGCAGGCTGAGACATTTTTGAAGGCTGAACTACTCAGTTTAATACCACTACCCCCCTTAATGCTCTTTCAAATGGGTCTGAGTGAATGTTTTTTGCATCCTTTTTCTACACATTTTTATCTAAGGGAAAAGCTATATATGCTGTTGCAAACTGAACCTGGGGTAATAAAAACCAGCTGCATATACAGAAGTGTTCATGCTGCAATATAACTGTCACTTGGACATATAGAATCATAGAATCATTTCGGTTGGAAGAGACCTTTAAGATCATTGAGTCGAACCATTAACCTAACACTGCCAAGTTACCACTAAACCATGTCCCTCAGCACTACGTCTACATATATTTTAAATACCTCCAGATACGGTGACTCAACCACTTCCCTGGGCAGCCTGATCCAATGCTTGATAACCCTTTCAGTGAATAATTTTTTCCTAATATCCAATCTAAACCTCCCCTGGGGCAATTTGAAGACACTTCCTCCTGTCCTGTCACTTGCTACTTCAGAAAAGAGACCAACCCCCACCTCTCTACAACCTCCTTTCAAGTAGTTTTAGAGAGTAATAAGGTCTCCCCCTCAGGCTTCTTTTCTCCAGACTAAACAACCCCAGCTCCCTCAGCTGCTCCTCATAAGATTTATTCTCTACACCCTTCAGCAGCTTTGTTGCCCTTTTTTGGACACACTCCAGTACCTCAATGTCTTTCTTGTAGTGAGGGGCCAAAAACTGAGCACAGTATTCGAGGTGCGGCCTCACTAGTGCCGAGTACTTCTGCAGTCCTGCTGGCCACACTATTCCTGATCCGGGCAAGGATGCTATTTGCTTTCTTGGCCACCTGTTCACACTGCTGACTCTAATTCAGTTGTCTTCCCCAAGCCGGTTGTTGCATGGAGTTGTTGTGACCCAAGTGCAGGACCCAACACTTAGTCTTGCTGAACCTCATAACATTGGCCTCAGTCCACAGATCCAGTCTGTCCAGATGCCTCTGTAGACCCTTCCTGCTCTCAAGCAGATCAACAGTCCTGCCCATCTTGGTGTCACCTGCAAACTTACTGAGCGTGCACACGATCCAGACCCTCTTCCAGATCCTTGATAAAGATATTGAAGCTCCATAACCTTCTGCAGCACCAAGGTGAGGCTGACAGGCTTGTAATTCCCCAGATCCTCCTCACAGCACTTCTTGTAGTTGGGCATCACATTTTCTAGCTTCCGGTCAACTGGCATCTCATCTCCCCAGTTAGCTGAGACTGCTGATAAATGATGGAACGTGGCTTGGTGAGCAATTCCCCCAGCTCCCTCAGAACTCTTGGGTGGATATCATCTGGTCCCATAGACTTGTGTGTGTCTAAGTGGTGTAGTAGCTCGCTAATCATTTCCCCTTGGATTATGGGGGCTTCATTCTGCTCCTCATCCCTGTTCATCCAATTTAGGGGATTGGGCACCCAGAGAACAACTGGTCTTACTATTAAAGACTGAGGCAAAGAAGGCGTTAAGTACCTCATAGTTCTCCTCATCCTTGGTCACTATGTGCACCCAATAGAGGATAGAGATTCTTCTTAGTTGTCCTTTTGTTGTTAATGTATTTATGGATAATGTATTTTATTGTCTTTTACAGCAGTAGCCAGATTAAGTTCTAGTTGGGCTTTGGCCCTTCTAATTTGCTCCCTGCATAGCCTCACAAAATCTTTGTAGTCTTCCTGAGTAGCCTGCTCCTTCTTCCAATGGCCATAGGCCATTTCTTCCTGAGTTCCAGTCAAAGGGCTCAGTTTAGCCAGGCCAGTCTTCTTCCCTACTAGCTCATTTTACAGCACATGGGGACAGTCTGCTTCGACACCTTTAAGATTTCCTTCATGAAGAATGTCTACCCTTCTGGACTCCTTTGCCCTTTAGGACTGCCTCCCAAGGGACTCTGTCTACCAGTCTTTGAAACAGGTCAAAGTCTGCCCTCTGGAAGTCCAATGTGTCAATTCAACTAACACCCCTCCTTATTTCTCCAAGAATTGAAAACTCTATCATTCATTATTCCTATGCCCAAGACAGCCCCCAAACTTCACATCACCCACAAGTCTTTCTCTGTTTGCGAACAACAGGTCTAGCAGGGCGCCTTCCCTAGTTGGCTCAGCTGTGTCAGTAAGTTACCACCTTCCAGACACTTGAGGAACCTCCTAGGCTGTTTCTTCTCTGCTGTACTGTATTTCCAGCAGACATCTGGTAAGTTGAAGTTCCTCACAAGAACAAGGGCTGGCCATTTTGAGATTTCTCCCAGCTGCTTATAGAATATCTCATCTGCTTCTTGATCCTAGTTGGGCAGTCTATAAAAGATTCCCACCGTGGTATCTGCCTTGTTGGCCTTACCTCTGATTCTTACTCATAATCACTCAATCCTTTCATCAACATTATTAAGCTCAAGATAATCAAAACACTCCCTAACATACAGGGCCCCTCCATTGCCTCTCCTTCCTTGCCTGTCCCTTCTGAAGAGTTTATAGCCATCCAGTGCAGCAATCCAGTTGTGCATATCATCCCACTATGTTTCTGTGATGGTTATTTTATCATAGTTTTCCTGCTGAACAACTGTTGTCAGCCCCTCCTGTTTGTTGCCCATACTGCATGCACTGGTGTAGATGCTCTTCAGTTAGGCTACTGATCCCCTCACCTTTTGGGAGAGAGAAGCTCTAATTCTGACAGTTCTGAGGCACTTGTGTGATTTCTAGCCCATCGACATCCTTTGTGTCTTTGCTATTGTATGGCACTCCATCCCCTACCTCTACTGGGATGACAGACCGAAGAACCTCAGCTAGCACATCGTCCCACACACATTGATGTGCTGCCTCCACCCTTGTCTCTAGCAAACCTGGTTTTATCCCTTTCCCCACTCAAATCTAGTTTAAAGCTATTTTGATGAGCCCTGCCAACTCCCGTACAAAAATATTTTTCCTCTCTTTGAGACAGGTGTAGCCTATCTATCAGGCCTGGTGTCATGTAAACTGGCCCACGATCAAAAAACCTGCATGCACCTCCCTCACAGCCTTTCATTCTCAGCTGGCTGCTCCCTTCTGAGTATTTTGTCTTCAAGAGATCAAACAGCCATGACCCTGCCAGCCAGCCATCTTTATGTGGTACGCTATGTTTACATGAAGCATAGGACCATCAGTGTAAACAATACCTCTAAGTACCTATGCAACATCATTTTCTGCCCAGTTGATTAATATACTCATTAGTGCACTTATGTACTCAACCATAACATCAGCTCAAGAACAGATGGATTTCCTGGGCCAGCATCTCATGTGTCCTTTTAAACACATTTTCTAGACAATCATTTTGTTCTCTAAAAATAAGCTTAAGTTTCTTCGCATATTCATGCAATGGTGTTACATAGTGCCCTGGAACCCATAACAGCTGAAAAATAAATGTCAAAATTTCACAAACTGATCTTTTGTAGATCACTGACTGACAGCATAGGCCTTGGTTTCTTGTAACATTCAACAGAACAGTTTTGTCTTCCTTGCCTTTGGCTTTTTAAACCAAGATTTTATGGAAGAGCCCCTGTGCTCTGTGGACCACACTGCACCTCCAGAACCATCCTCTGGTGATTTAAAGAAGGGCACAACTGCATTCATATAACCCTGTTCACTTCTACCTATAACTTTTCAGTTACTGTATTATACGTATTTTTAAATATGTATTTTTGCTTTAATTAGATATGCTTATGCTTTTCCCAACACTTGCACTTGGCAAATCTCAGTTTTGTACACATCCATTCTGTTTGGTTGCCACCAAAACCCCCAGGCTTTAGACAGTTACCCCCAGAATTTTAGACAGGTAAAACCAGACGGCAACAACCACAGAACTGCATCACACTGGAAGCTTAACGAGACCTCCGTAGCTTTGAGTGAGCAGCTCTAAACTGGAAAGAGTACTGGAAAGTAGCACCAGAAAGAGTTTTGAACTATCAGCCGAATATTTGATATCCATAATGTATATACTATGAAAGGCACTACTTCTAGTCAAAGAAACATGAAGCAGGATTGCTAAGGTTTGCTTTAGACCACTGCTTGGTTTTTTTTATTCTTAATTCCAAAAAATTTTTGTCCTGTTGGTAATTATGGCTTGATAACTTGATTATTTTACATTGCTATTGAAGAAAACAATTTCAGTAAAGCATTCTGCTATCTGCTAAACCAGTAAAACATATAACAATTAATGACGGATGCATAGGATGCATTAGGGCTACAAAGATGATTA
>VXBO01013801.1:0-16289 GCA_013400135.1 Rhinoptilus africanus
TGGCTTCCTATGTTAGAAGAAAATAATCATTAAAAATATAGCTAAGATTATTCTCTCTGGGATTTATCTGAGGAGAATCATTGGGATCAAAGACTATTAATAAAATGTATTAAATAATACAGTTGCCTAAATACTTGGTGAACAAAATTTCATGTCAGTTCTACAGTCTAAGTTTTCATATCAAAACCTGATTGATAAACACACAAAATAAATTACTAAATAACATACCAATAGAGATCAATCATAGGTAAAACAGAAAGATCAGTCAAGTATTGGCCAAATACTTAGTGTTAGAGGCAGAACCTGAAGCCAAACAAAAATTGAATATTTGAAATGATCTTTAGTGTTGACTTCTTATTTATTTATGATTTCTCTACCTCCTCCACCTGTTGGTCTTTGGGTTTGTTTCCTTCTTTATTTTTTATTTTAAATTTTCAGCTAGAAGCTATACATAAGACTGTATGTACAACTAAAAGTGAGTGTTTAACTGAAAAAAAAGCCAACAATTTATCAGTTTTGCAAAATTCCTTCAACAGCAAATAATTTTAAACAATTTGATTGTAATTTGTAAGGTTGAATGAAGAGGTATTTCTAAAAAGCCATACAGTGGCAAATTATACATACATTTGAAAAACCAGAAAGACAATAGTCCATCTATGTTATCAGCATTTTTTTCAGCTGAAAAAAACCCTGATGCTCCTTAATAGGCAAAATCTATGAAAAATTTATACACTGAAGTGCATCATAGTATATTTTATCTGTTGCAGCATTAAACAAAGGACTAGCTTCTACTCTGCTTGTGCTCTGCTTGTTGAGTAAGAGCTGAAAATTATCATACTGCTCTCTGTATGAAATGAGATAAACATTCAGATTGGAAGGTATTTAGAAATACTAAAATATTATTCTGTTTACTCTAAGTAACCCCATGAAGATGCAGGTTCAGGCACAATGACACACTAGTAATTACATTTCCGGACCAGATCTGCCAGCTGTTCTGAGGAAGAGAGTGTGTTTCCATTCCTCTGTAGAGTCCTACCTTTTTTTGTTTTTTTCCTGAAAAATAAGTGCCACTGAGCTGAAAAATTACTTAAGATTATTACTATAGTTACCACCATAGTGGCAGAAATTCAGGACTTTAATCCAATACTGGTCTGTTTTAACTAAAAGGGAAGTTATCTGGACTTTACAGGCTTTTGTTCAAAATTCTGATGAAAATAATAATAATAAGAATGAATAAGAATAAATAATTATAAAAACCTTAACCCAGTTCTGTTAATTTCTGAATTTAGATCACGTTTTTTTTACTTAAAAAATCTGTAGACTTGAAGACTAAACTTCAGGAAACCCAATTGTCCTTTTTCAAGTAGATTAGAAATTACCTTTCATACTATACGAAGACTGGGAAACACTGGGCACAATTCCTCATTACAAATTTAGATGGACATCTCAACCTTCTTTCTAACTAACTAAAAGAAATAGGTACTTTTAGGGTACCTCATTCTCAGGTAGATGTTTTAAAAGGTCCGATGAACCACACCTCAAAATGTCTCTTTTCTCCACTGACTGTAAAGGAGATTAAGATGAGAAACTCAAATATGAATAATTAAATCCTTGATTTCTAGCATAAAACAAAATTACCACACTACAAGTGTCCTTCTGCTTAAAGGACATGTTAAGTATACTGACAGGTCTGAGTTCTGGAGGGAAAATACTTGTAGGTGCTCTTTTTTATTATGCATAGATAAAGTGTTTTTCTCTCCCACTTTTTGGCAGTAGGTCAGTAGGGGAAAGTGGTTCAATTCACTTTGCAGCTTATGCTCAAACACATTTGTTCCTATCCACTGAGCTACAGGTTAATCAATTTCTTCAGCAGCTAGGAATACTTTAGGCAAATATGAAAAAGTTAGAGTATGATGCTGTAGCTTAGGTGGTACGGCATCTCTTTAGCAGACAGGTGCTTAATCAAATGTTCCAATAAACTTTTAGTATTAGTCAGCATCATTGTGCCTTCTTTGGAGTAAGCTCAGGCAGGCTGCTCTGCAAAAGAAGAGCTAGGCATTGCCAAAAGGTAGGTGCCAGAACTAGACATTTTTTTAAATAATATTTACTTTTTTAATGAAGGCATAGGTATGCGTGAAAAAGAGTTACTCTGTTTGAGTTCAACTATTCTAAATTGATCTTAAACATGTATTTAGAAAGACTTAAAGATAAATTTACTAGCAAATATTCCTAGGGACTTTACAAATATCCAGTATCCACTTATACTCTTTCCTTTATTATGAACACAACTCCAAGAGGACTATGAGACATTTTCAGGCTGAAAGGAGAAGTAAGGAATACAAGAAACTGTGGTCTTCAAACAAAAATGAAATAACCCTCCTTTATTTATACCCTTTATTTAAATCAACAATTGAAAGAATATTAAATATTCTTTTAAATATTTTATATTTATATATTTATATAATATATATAAAATTATAAAATTATGAGAGAATATAAAATTATGAAAGATATGTGGATTACTACTTTTGAAATGAAATTAGGCTTATGACAAGCAAACCATCCTGATTTGCTATGAAATATCTTGACATGAGTGTGTGGCCTGCACACCAAACAGATCCAGTTTCTCAATTAAAAGAATTTTTTAAATGGTAAATTATTGCCAAAGTGCCTTCTATCTGTATGATGCTGTGGAATAGAATTAATAGACAAGGGAGCTATCAGACTTCCAAATCAGACAGTTTCTGCAGTGTGGTACACATCATATGTGGAAACAAATTCGGCCTGGGAAGCAGTCCAGTTAAGCTAATCTGCAGGAGGATTTGCCCAAACCAATAGGTCTCATTTTTACTAGAAACCGTTAACATAATTGTGGACTGTGGTTAGTTAGTCTACACTATCAAACTCCAGTATATCAAAGCTCAGACAGCGAGGGACATAAACCATCATGCTTCCTTTGATGACTCCATCACAGAAAGATAAGAGTATGATGTCACCTGGAATTAATACCTTAGTTACGGAGGCACTCTGCAGGTGAGAGTTCTGCATCCGGTCTCTCCCAAGGTGAGAAGATAAAACCCAAGCTTTGAAATCCCAGAACAAGTGGGTTGTTTATTAGACTACTTCATAAAGATTTTCTATAGGACCATAACAGCAAGTAGTTGAGGTTATTTATGATCAGAATTACTAAATTTTGAAAGTTTAGGCAATGCCATCTGATGTTTGAATATAATGTGAGAAGCAAGCCTATCTATCCAGGGTATCTTATTATATCTGGGTATCCACAGGAGCAGGAAAATTTGTGAATTGGCACAAATACAGATCAATCAGTGAAGTAAAGTGAGTGTTCTGAACTGCTTTCTGAAAAAAAAGTGGCTTTTTAGGAGGGAGGTATGCAGAATGCCTCTGACCTTTTATTAAGACAATAAATAATAATTACCTTGTGTCCACAAAAATATTTCAGAGTTGCAAGTGCCGTGACTGTCTATTAGGATCCCAGGATTATAAGTGCAAAGGCTATTGCCTGAAAATGCTTGCTGTATTGTAGCCAGAGACTTCAACATTTTTCAATAATATTGACTCTGTCATATAATTAAAATTTCAAAGGTCTGCATGATTACAGTTCCACGTTTGATTATATTCACCAACGATGCCAGACTTCAAGCCTATTAGATACTTTAACTAATAGTGGACATGGAAAGTCACACACACACAAATATACTAACTGACAATCACAGGCATGAAAAGGTTTGTTTATAAAAAAATAGTTACAGTTTCATCAACATATTATTCAGAATTAAGGTCAAAACATAGAGAGACCTGTGAAAGACAAAAAATCTCATTGTCTGCTAATTTTTATATTTATTGCTCCATGCACACTGTCACAGGACTGGGAGGAGGGTCAGAGAAGGAGAGCAGAGCTTCTAAACACACACGCCGTCTTAATCCAATTGCTGCTATGATGATAATCCTTCTACTGCCAAAGTGGCATCTGTCTGTCCCTTATGGTTGTGTCATACATCACTCCTACTCGAGTTCTTACATTTTCTCAGATTTTGCTTTGAAATTGAGTTTGACATTATGCAAGCTACATCAATTTTTGCTTTTCTTACCTCTTCATTTTGTACAGATACCTGAACAACTCTTAGTTTAAGAGGTGAAGAAAAGGTTCTGAAGCCTTGATACTGGCAGTAAATAACAAAAAAGAAGTAAATAATACAGACTCAAAGGTAGGGAACCAGCAGCATGGTAAAGATTAATGAAAATGATTCCAAGAGAATGAAATCCTGTTAGGTACCTATGTGTCTGATCTGCCTGTTCCTTCAAAGATTTCACAGAAATAAAGTGAGAAATATACTGAGGTACGCTTTGAGGAGAGAAAGGTCTATTTTATGAAACATCACCGTAAATTTTCAGATTAAATCTTGACCTACTGCTGGTTTCCCCTATAAAGAAATGACAGCCTAAGGTAAGTCGTTGTTGAGGTATGTGTTTCCCATTTCTCTTTTCTATTTCCCATTGCAATTCCCATTTTTACACTTCTTCAAAATAAGCACAGCATGTCTCCCCTTCATAGATTAGAAGTGACACACTGCATGTTCACTGCTGCTATGCTTTACAAGTTCTAACTTTTATGTCCTTAACTATTCTCTTTCCTTAAAAAAAAAAATCAGCAAATAAGATTCCTAAAAACTATTGGCAGTGAGGAAGCTAAAGGTTTCCAATACTATCAGTGAGTTTTCAAAGCACTGGTGATTCTGATGACTTGACTACTAGTCTCTAACTGGAGGCTGGCATAAGGAGATTCTGAATGCATTCTAGCAACAGGAAGTCTTCCTCTGATTTCAGTAATGTATTTTCAGTATAACAGCTTTTGAGAAAGAATACCAAAAGCAACATTTTAAGAGGAATTTCTTAAATCTTTTTAGTGGATCTTCATTGAAAAAATAGATAGAAAAACTCTCTCAAATTTTTCAAATGTTTCAAAAATATTAACAAAACCTCAAGAAGTCCACTAGCATATATGGCTTTGCTACATTTTAGTTAATTATTATTAAGGAGACAAATTTATAAGAAATTTAGAAAATAATACATAACAGAATTCTTAAACAGAATTCAATTAAACTAAATTATTAGCATGTGATAACCAAACATCACACCTTCTGGGGTGTATTTTATGTCTTTAATGCTAAGTATTACAATTAGTACATTATATTTTAACAGGGTATTTTTAGTTTAATTATTACATATCAAAAATGTTACAAATGGTAAAGCTATAAGTTTCAGCTATATTACAGGTTCAACAGAGAACAAAACAAAAATTATACACAATTATTACCTGAAAAATTAAAATCTGGACTGGATTTCACCTTTAGGTGAAGTATGACTTATTCTTCATTCTTCACAGGAAGCTCCCTTTCCCATATAGTAACTATTTAAGATGGGATTTATAAATTTTACATATAGAAAAAAGCCTTCCTCAATTCCTTTTTTTTGTTTTTGTTTTAATAGCAAAGTTGTCCATATTGAAATATCCTCACCATAACTTCCTCTAACTAGGAAATAAAGGGAGAGACAAATATGAGAAGAATATAAGAAAAATAATGAGCACACTTCAGATAGCAAAGAGGTTCATGAGGACATGATTAGCAGAAGAAAGCTTGCTGGAGGGAACAGAGGAACAGTAAGGAAGAAACTAAGGTAAAGGAGGAAATAAATGCACAAGAAAGGAATACACATTTCAGAAAAATGGAGAGGAGTAAATAAAAATTAGACAAAAACTTTAAAAGTAGGATATCTTATGAGGAAATAAAAATTTTTAAAAGTGTTTATAAGTGATTAGAGTGTATTGGGTTTGCAGCTTCCCCCACATCCAACAGAGCCAATGCCATCCAGCTCCAAGATGGACATGCTGCTGGCCAAGGCTGAGCCCATCAGTGATGGTGCTAGTGCCCTTGGGATAACATATTTAAGAATGGTGGGGAAAAAAAACAAAGCAAAACAAAAAAACCTGCCTGAAAGCAACCAGGAGAGAGGAGTGTGAGAAATAACTCTGCAGACATCAAAGTCAGTGAAGAAGGAGGAGGAGGAGGTGCTTCAGGCACCAGAGCAGAGATTCCCCTGCAGCCTGTGGTGAAGACCACGGTGAGGTAGGCTGTCCCCTTGCAGTCCCTGGAGGACCCCATGCTGGAGCAGGTAGATGACCTGAAAGAGGCTATGACCCCATAGGAAACCTGCACTGGGGAAGGCTCCTGGAAGGACCTGTGGACCTATGGAGAAGGGAGTCCACGCTGGAGCAGGTTTTCTAGCAGAACTTGTGAACCCATAGGGGACCCACGCTGGAGCAGTCTGTTCATGAAGGATTACACCCCATGGAAAGGACCAACGTTGGAGCAGTTCATGAGGAACTGCACCCATGGAAGGGACTTACATTGGAGAAGTTTGTGGAGAACTGTCTCCCATGGGAGAGATCCTACGCTGAAGCAAGGGAAGAGTGTGAGGAATCCTCTGCCTGAGGAGGAAGGAGTGGCAGAGACAATGTGTGATGAACTGACCACAAGCCCCATTCCCCATCCCCCTGTGCCACTTGGAGAGAGGAGGTAGAGAAGTCAGAAGTGAAGTTGAGCCCAGGAAGAAGGGAAGGACGGGGGCAGGTGTTTTAAGATTTTATTTCTCATTACTCTACTCTGACTTCTAATAAGCAATAAATTAAATTAATTACCCTGTGTCAAGTCTGTTTTGCCCATGATGGTAATTGCTGAGTGATGTCTCTGTCCTCATCTTGACCCATGAGCCTTTTGTTATTTTTTTTTTCTCCCACATCCAGCTGAGAAGGGGGAGTGAGATAGCAACTTGGTGGGCATCTGTCATCCAGCTAAGGTCAACCCACCATATGAAAAAATGATAAAGGTTATTTTAAAAATAGAGCACAGACAGAATAGGATATCAGTAGATCAGGAAGAAGCGAAAAGGAAAAGAGACAGGGTAGTGATATGTTAATTCTATGCAAAGGCTATGACGACAGCTTTCTATGCTGCAGGAGATCAAAAAGACAGAGTGGTATCTTTCCCCAGCATCTACAGGAGACTTTGGCATACACATTTAAAATTCAGTTTTAAACCTGAAATGACAGTTCCGAAATTGGAACCATGCAGATTTCTTGTGTGTTCAAAGAAAAAGGATAAGTTTAATGTAGTATATGGTTTATGAAAGAGAATTATGTGGTTTTAAACCAAATTTCACTTTCCCCTCCCTCTGTAATCAAGTATTTTATTACTCAGTCAGTAATATTTTTAGTATAAAGATTGTCCGTTTTTCAGGGTTGTAAATTTTTTCTAATATGGTTTTACAACCCTTTCTTGGGGAAAAATAATTTTTTAAAAAAAATCAAGAGCAGAAATAGTAACATTTTTTTTTTTTTTTTTTTTTTCCTCTACTATGCAGCACACAATTGCAAGGCAAAAAGCTGCATTTTCTTCTGCTGGAAAAAATGAGAATTCACAAGTCCAATTTTTGAAGATAGATTCAGAAGCACCAGGCAAGATAATATTCTTGGTATAAGTGTTCTTCTCATCACCCATTGAAACTGGGTTACGGTGTATTCAGTGTTGCAAGAGTCTGTGTCAGCCAAGGGTAACTGGTACTGCAGTGACTGCCATGACACTTTTTTAGCTGCTGGAGCTTTTTGGGACTTACATTTATATAAATTCTGCTTCATTTAAGCTGCTTGATCTGGTGCCATGGTCAGAGACTTGGTTTTAAACAGTCATTGCACCAGTAACACCAGTATGTGCTCTTCTTCCCATCTTTTTTTTGTCAGTATTTTAACAGAATGAAGAAGGGGAGAAACTTCATGTTGTCTCACCAGGGAGACTGAGGTTAACATGCCACAACTTTTGTATACCCAGGACATTCACAAGAGCGTGGTCAACCAAGGCAGAAGATGTTAGAGCATACACTGAAGGCCATAACCGAGTACACAGTAGATTAGAGCAGAAAATGTGCTCTGACCTCATCTAAAGATGCATTGTAAATATATCCAGTGCACAAAATTCAACTCTAGTTCTGGATGGGACATTTTACCATTTTACCCAGAAGTGCAGTAGTTTCATTTTACCCCTTAAAAGAAACTGGATAACACACACACACACACAAAAAAAAAACCCTACAAATTAATTTCTTACAGAAAATCACACATAAATCCATAAAATCACCATGACAATTTTTAATGTCTATGGGAAAACATAATGATTTTTTTTTGCAAAATTAATCAAAATACTGTTGTTTTTGTAGAACTGTTGTATACTAAATGTTAGAATGATATAAATGCACTCTTTGCTGATTTAACCAACAAACTTGACAATAAATACCAACTGTGAAGATTATGTGTGCAGACACCTGTCCACCCTCACCTGGGATAGACTGCTAACTTGTTTATCATAGATCATCAAACCACCTTCAGGCAGCAGTTGAGGTTAGTCTGTATGGTAGGTGGAGGAAAGGAGAATACACTTGCAGTGAAAATGTATTAGTGGCAACTCTAATCAAAGACAGAAGATATAAACATAGTTATTTTAGGGCCCTTATCTGGCAGTTTTGAGAGAGTGAATTACTTATCTCCATTTATATGACCTAGATTACATTTTGCGTTTCAACACTAACCTAGTTTTTTGCATTTCAGCTCTAGTAGTATGAACGCTTCCAGCTGGGCTCTGTCAGCCTCTGTTCCACCATAAATCATATCTGCCTTCTCATCCAAAGGTGCTAACTGATGAGGCAGAAATAACACAATCTCAGCTGGCTTTGTGGCCTACTTACAGCACAGCTACAGCAGGAGTGCAGGGTGCCTCTCTGTTCTTCGCATAAAGCCATAAAAAAAGTTATGTCCTTTTCAACTTACTGTCTTGGATTCCCTCCAGCTCCTGGGACTATTCTTTTCACTGAGAACAGAAAATAATGCTTGTGCTGCAAATAGTCAACAAGGTCTTAGCAATACTGGAAATTGGTCCAATGTCATACCTATGAACAACTAGTAAACAAATTTAAAAGAGTTCATTTTTCAGCTGCTTGCTATTTGAGTTAATATTGAAAACCAAGATAGCAAATTATGTGGTTAAACTTAATGGTTCAATATTATGTTTTAAAATTAAACACCAGTGTTTAGGGTTTAAGCCACTATCTACTAAAAATGGAAATGAAACCTGAAAGAGTGGGAACAGAAAATCGTTGCATATTTTTCTGCTGTAGGACTAATCAGTAAAACAATACCTGTGTTCCTGTGTTTTATAAATATTTCCTTCTGATAGTGAAGAAGTCAAATTAAAGGCAGGGAGGTTTCTATCCCTTTATTGTTTCCTACTACTAAACTCCAAGTTTACACACGTCTTGCCTTTTTTCCCTTGTATTTTGATCTAGTAAATGTTGTTACCTTTCCTACAATCCTGCATTTCTGTTTCTCAGTTTATTTCTAAGAGAGAAGATATGTAACAGGGGATTTCTTTTGTATGTGTGTGTGTTTGTGTGGACAAAAAGGTATTTTTAGTATAAAATGAAAAAATAGTTGGAAGTAAAGATGCAGATGAGTACAAATGGTGGTATAGTTATATATAAAATGCATAGCATAAAGTTCATATATGAATGATAATGAAGTTATAAATATGTATATATGATTTTTTTGAACAACAAAAATACTTTACATCCCATTCTTTATTTTTGAGAAAAACAGACTTCTTTGTAAGCACTTCTTGTTATCACTCATCATCACAGGTAAATAGATTCATAGCCCATAGGCTGTGAGATTCATAGCCCATAGGCTGTGAATAAGGGCAAGTGTAGGGTGCTGCACCTGGGGAGGAATAACCCCCTGCACCAGGACAGGTTGGGGGCTGACCTGCTGGAGAGTAGCTCTGGGGAAAGGGACCTGGGAGTCCTGGTGGACAACAGGATGACCATGAGCCAGCAATGTGCCCTTGTGGCCAAGAAGGCCAATGGCATCCTGGGGTGCATCAAGAAGAGTGTGGCCAGCAGGTGGAGGGAGGTCATCCTCCCCCTCTACTCTGCCTTGGTGAGGCCCCACCTGGAGTACTGTGTCCAGTTCTGGGCTCCCCAGCTCAAGAGAGACAAGGNTGTTGTAGAGGGTAGATTGTAGGATTCCATACCTACTAAGATATTAAAGCAAGTTATTTTTTTATGAATTTTACCTTGCCCTCATTTCTTTAATCAAGTTAAAACAATAACACATAGTAAAAAGTATATTCAAGTACAGATCAGATTGAGTATAGTATGCAGGAAAGTCAGCTGGCCCTGATGGTTGGAATGACAGAATAACCTTTAGTATCTCAAAACTCAAGTAATTAGGGATGCAGACTTCTTTGATCTTCACAGAGATAAACAGCAAAAGTAAAGTCCTGCATCTATCATGGCTGAGAGGAAGATGACAGTTTGGCATGATTATGAAAAAGAGACAAATGACAATCAGATATCCAAACCATAAAATATGTCCTTTAGAGATGGTTAAAAACTAATACTATTGCATAAGGACTGACACAGGTCTGTAACACTGTATACAGGTTTGATTATTTCTGAAAAGAGGAATATTAATCCAGACTTGCGCAAATGCAGAGGAAGACTACCATCATGATTAAGAGCACGAACAGCCTTCTTTATGAGAGCAGATTTTAAAACTTTGGCTTGTTCAATTCAGCAAAATGAAAACTCAGAGAGGATATGACTGTCCACTATAAATACAGTTGATATTTGGAAAAGATCACTGAGGGAAAAATCTGTTTCATCTACAAGACAATGTTGACACAAGATCAAGTACCATAAGTTATCTATTAATATGCTTTTTTCCCTTGGTGACAATCATTCTCATTTCCTGTTTTGTTTTGGATTTATCTCATGCTTATTTTTTATCACTTTGAGTTCCTTGCCAAGTATTCCAGAGAGGAAGAAGAAGGACTTTTGCCACTCCAGCCATGTGTGATGATCTGTGGAGTGGGATCCTGCCAAGGCGGAATTTTAAATAGAAATTATTTGGAAATGCTTGTTGTGCTCTTTTCAGAGAAACAGTTTCTTGTAAGAAGTTAAATTAGTATGTCGGCAAATGAGTTTGATAAACTGGTCCACATCTAAAATTCATAATTCTTGTTTCTATTTTGCAGTCCTTCCTTTGATATCTACATAAAAGCAGAATGTAAAGTTTTGTAGGCCATTGTGTTGCTCTGCTTCCAGTAAATTTCTAAGCTGATTAGATAACTGGAAAACCTGCAGAATCAAGTGTATCTCATTGAAAACACAGTAGGTGTAGATTTTTTCCTGAATTCTCAGTGTAGCTTTTCTACTGATTGCTTTTCTATTCTTTTGGAATCCAAAATTCCTAAAAGTGATGTGAAGATACCACATTGTCTATTTTAGTGGATGAACATTTTTTATTATAATTTTTTTTAATGGAAACCGTAACTAACAAGTTATATATCATATTTAAATACAAAAGTAATGAGAGTGTTTCCAGTGAAGTTTCTTATTCTCTACTGAGTCCACTTGTGTTTTCTTTTGATTTGGAGGGCTACCTCAGATGGATTACTTAAATACGATTGTAGGCTGTAACACTGTATATCTTTTCCATCTTCAGCAGAGGTTCAATAATGCATTTAGAGGATCTGACTGGGATGCAGTTAATCATCTTCATAGCAATATGTATGGAGCTGTGTTCTGGATTTGTGACCAAAACAGTGTTGATAAAGTATCAGTGTTTTGGCTATTACGGGACAGTGCTTGCACTGCATCATGAGTTTCTCTTCATCCTCCTCCTCCCCAACAAGTAAGTGGGCAGGGATGGGCAAGAAACTGGAAGGACAGCTGACCTGAATTGACCAAAGGGACATTTCATACCATATGGCATAATCTATAACAATAAAAGGGACTGAGGAGGAAGAGGAGACATTTGTAGTTATGTTTTTTGTCTTCCCAAGTAACCATTTCATGTGGTGAGGTCCTGCTTTCCAGGAAATTGCTAAACATCTGCCTCCTGATGGAAATTAGCAAATTAATTCCATTTTGCTTTGCTTCTGTGCTCAGCTTTACCTCATCTATTTAACTGGGTTTATCTCAATCCACAATCTTCTCACCTGCTTTCTATTATCTCCTCATGCCACAGGAGAGAGGAATGAGCTGTGTGAGGGGCTGTGTGGGTGTTTGACTGTTGGCCACGGTCCACCCCCACTATAAGACAGTAAGACAAATTTCATCTCAAGTAGAAGGATAGTGTTTCAAAGAACTTTAGGGAAGAGGAAATAACTGGAATATAAACTACTGAGTGTACCTATAAAAGCCAAGAAATAAGTCTTCCTGAAGCTCTGCTGTATTTTTCAGCTAATAGAAGATACAAAAAGGTATAGGAAATTTCCTTGCTTACATTGGTAAAACATTTAGGCTATAACACTACTCCCAAAGAAGAGACAGTGACAATCATTTTGAGACTCCTGGTGGATAAAATTCTACCAAAGACTATGTCAGACATTTAAGAAAGGGTAAAATGCAGAAATGCAGGAAATTATGGGAATCCTTAAAATAAAGAAACCTCCATCATAAAATATCTTTCAATACTGTAATAGATAATTTTTGTTATTTTCTATGATATTTATATAGATCCTCGAATACATCTTATTTTCATTGGCTCTCAGCTGTTCTCCACAATAAACATTCTGGATTTTGCTCTAAAATTACAACTGATAATATCAACTATTAAGAGACATACTTTATCACATCTTCTATGAAAAAAAAAATATAATAATATATCTCTCTCCACACGGGAAGTCAATATATGGTCAAATAAAATGCTGTAATTCTTAAAAGTTATTGAAGAAGATGAATAAATAATGTGATAAACCAATTTTTGCTATAAAGAGTAATGCAAAAGTATAAGGAAAAATAAATGTCAGTGTGTAACCTGAAGAAATCAAAACTGCAACACCACTGAAACGAATGCTAAGGTCATAAAAATGGAACTTGTAACCACAGTGACATATATGCAAAATACAAGGAGATTGTCCAGGGGATTCATAGTGATCCTATTTATAATGGCTGGCAGAATAAGAAAGCCTATTCTATGATCACGGGACGAAATATCTGAAGAACAATAGAAAAAAATATCTTTCAGATACTAATTAAGTAGAAAATGCAGATAGTTATTTTCATTCTTTACAGAAATTTTATTTTTATTTTAATTTTTGTCTGCTATATTTAGTACATTAATTATCATTTGCTACATAATTGCACTGTAGAAAGAAATAAGTAAATTTATAATTTTATTACAGGATATATGTTATTGCAAGGAAAAAATACAATAATTGACCTAATGTATGAAAGGGTCTTAAAGCAATGATAAGGAACGAGGAGAGAAAATTTTGTGTTAACTAGTATTTCAGTCAAAATGCTTCCATAAAGTTAAGAGAATAAGAAAATTAACCACATGCATATAAGGAAGTGTATCTGAAACTTGCCAAAAAACCCTAGACCGAATGTTATTATTTGGCTATCAAAAACAAACAAAAAACCAAAAATGACAAAACAAATGAACAAAAAACAAACCACACACACTAACATGCATTCTGTTGGTAGAAAGATTCTAACAATATCTCCAAACAGACTATCATAAAAATATAGAATGGTTAGAGTTGGAAGGGATCTTAAAGACCACCTAGTTCCAACCCCCCTGCCATGGGCAGGGACACTCCCAATAGGCCAAGTTACTCAAAGCCCCATCCAACCTGACCTTGAACACTTCCAGGGATGGGGCATCCACAGATTCCCTGGGCAACCTGTTCCAGTGCCTCACCACCCTCAGAATGAAGAATTTATTCCTAATATCTAATCTAAATTTCCCCTCTTTCAGTTTAACAATATTATGCCTCATCCTATTGCTACACTCCCTCATAGAGTCCCTCTCCATCTCTCCTGTAGGCCCCTTTTCAGTACTGAAAGGTTGACATAAGGTCTTCCCAGAGCCTTCTCTTCTTCAGGCTGAGCGACCACAACTCTCTCAGCCTGCCTTCATAGAAGAGGCACTCCATCCCTCTGATCATCTTCATGGACATCCTCTGGACTCACTTCAGTAGGTCCATGTCCTTCTTATGTTGGGGACCCCAGAGCTGGATGCAATACCCCAGGTGGGGTCTCACCAGAGCAGAGTAGAGGGGCAGAATCACGTCCCTTCATCTGCTGGCCACGCTTCTTTTGATGCAGCAGAGGATGCAGTTTACTTTTGGAGCTATAAATGCACATTGACAGCTCATGTTGAGGTACTTATCAACCAACATCCCCAAGTCCTTCTCCTCAAGGCTGCTCTCAATCCATTCTCAGTCTATCCTGTATTTGTGTATGGGATTGCCCTAATTTACATGCAGGACCTTGCATTTGGACTTGTTGAATTTCATGCAGTTTGCACAGGTGTAGCTCTCAAACCTGTTGAGATCCTTCAGATGGCAGCCCTTCCCCGCAGTGTGTTGACTACTCCACACAGTTTGAGCTCATCAGTAAACTTGCTGAGGCCACACTCAATCCCACTGTCCATGTCACGGGCAAAGCTGTTGAACAACACTGATCCCAGTCCTGACCCCTGAGGAATGCCCCTCGTCACCACTTGAACTTCGAGCTGTTGACTGCAACTCTTTTAGTGTGACCATCCAGCCAATTCCTTAACCACCAAGTGGTCCATCTATCAAATCCACGTCTCTCCAATTTAGAGACAAGGATGTTGTGTGGAACAGTGTCAAATGATTTGCAAAAGTCCAGGTAGATGACATCGGTTGCTCTTCCCTTATCCACCAACAGTGTAACACAATCGTAGAAGGCCACTAAATTTGTCAGATATAGTTAATGAAGCCATGTTTTCTGTCACCAATCACCTCCTTATTTTCAGTGTGCCTTAGCAGAGTTTCGAGGACTATCTGTTCCATGATCTTGCTGGGCACAGATGTTCCACTGACTGGCCTGTAGTTCCCCAGGTTTTCCTTTTTTTCTTTTTGAAAATGAGGGTTACGTTTCCCCTTTCCCAGCAACTTACTAAAGCTTAGAGCTTGCAGTGTTTCCTGCTCTAGGATGCATAGATACACAGAATAGTTACACCTGTATTATGATCATACACAGTTATAATATGAATAACAACATGGAAGTAAGATTTTTGCTGGAAGCAAGCATTACTAAACTCATAAATGAGACACTGGGTTTTTTGTTTTGGTTCGTTTTTTTTTAATCAGGTGTTGGAATATGAATGAGTTAATGGGCAATAAAAATAATTTAGCTCATCTGGCTGATTTGAACTGAAATTAATTCAGGAGAAATTGTATGAGTAGCCCTGCTCTCTTCTGTAGAAATATCTCATTCTGCAGAATAAATACATTGGTGTATTCTTTAGTCATGACTATAAAATCACCATTCAGCACAGTTTAGTGTGTTTGGTGTTGGGTTTTTTTGCTTTTTTATTTTTTTTAAATCTACACCAGGTTTGCTAATCCCTGGGGCTTGCCTTTTTCATGTATTTGGTGTTTCTGTTCAGGTAGTTCAGCCCTCAGTTTCTGTGTGACACACATGTAGATCATATTAAACCTGGAAGTGGTTAGTTTAGCAAGCAGAAACACATGAGTATTTTCAAACTGTGCCACATGCATTGATAAATTAAATGAATATACAATGTTCATTCAGTTTTACATATCCATGACTTTTTCTTTTCATAGTTTTAACACTCTTCCTCTCCTTTCCCTTTCCTATTAAGCCTCCATCCTCCAAAAGAATGGATGGCTATGGAAATGAAGAACACACTACATAGTCAGGTTTTGTCACAGCCTGAGCATGTGAGTTTCCAAATTCTTCTCTGGTTCTAGCCTTTCAAAATTAAAAAGTTACTGTCCATGTCCTCAAATATTATACAAGGTGTGTATGCAGTTGTCCTCTAATCTATTTCAGTCAAAAAGAAATAGACTAGCTCAAATAATTTAGACAGTAGCTACCCTGACTTATTCCAACTGAAATGAATTCAACAGAAACAACATTAGCAGCCCTGCTGTAAAATTTAAGAAAGTGCTAATCTGCAACCCAAGGGTACAGCTGTAACAATAGTTTTTCTGTCTGTGATGCCTGGAACAAGAAGTAGCTATGTTATGACAACTTGTACCCTCTTTTACAGTTAGTGAAATGACCCAATTTATGAATAAAATAAAATAAAATAAAATAAAATAAAATAAAATAAAATAAAATAAAATAAAATAAAATAAAATAAAATAAAACAAAAC